>JAPMOQ010019658.1:898617-921474 GCA_026543055.1 Argiope trifasciata | reverse complement strand
TATATATATATATATATATATATATATATATATATATATATATATATTCAAGTTTTTACTAATATTTCAAAATTTTGATATGAAATGTATATTCTCAAAAACGAAAGTATGCATGTAGGAAATTCGGTACTTGAAGGTCAAATGTTCTGCCCTGTAGAGCAGCAACACCCACATACACACACTTTAATATTAGTATGGATAGAATTCTAAAATATTGAAAATAAAAAGTTTTAATAAAATCAATTTTATCGGCTTACGTAAATGGAAAAAACAGTTTTTTGAAAAAAAAAATATCTAAATCTCAAAAGAAAAGCATTGAAAAAATTAAGCTATATTGGAATTTGAAAACCCACCTTAACCCAATCAATCTGAAAGGTGAACTGAATTGGGTTGAGGAAATATCACTGGAAAGAAAATTTCAAATCATTGTTTAAAAAAAATATTATGATTGTCTTTTAAATTTGAGGTTGCAGCTATTATTTTTATTAAAGAAGATGCGAGGATGATTTTGAAAGCAAAATCTATTTCCCTTTTTAAGTGCTCTTATAAAAGCTTATTCTTTTTTTAAGATTCATTTTTATTATTTTTGGAAATAAAAAAGTATTTGTTCAGTATAAAGAAAAAAAAAAAAACGCAAAATCGAACCCAAAAAAATTCTAAGGCAGAATCAAAAAGCAAAACTTCATTTTGGATTTTAAGATTTCAATGATCTCAAAATATTTATAATTGAAGTTGAAATACTTCCGTATTCTTTCACCAAGATTCTTAGACTCACTTTCATTTTTGCACAAGAAGTCTTATCTGTGTTCCGTTTCACCATTTGTTTCTAATAGGATTAATCTCTCAAAAGCAGCCAGACAGTTTTCTTTTCCCCCCTCCAAAACTATTACGTCGTCAGTCGATTTCGTTAGCTTTAAGAACTTCATACATTTAAATTTAGAGAAAAAGAATAATGGAATACATTTCGCAATTTTTTATGCAATTTTTTAATTAAAACAAATTTTCTTTATAAGTCAGACAAGTTTATTAAATCGAAATGGATAAGAATTTTGATTCATTTACTAAGCCAAATGAATATTGATGCTAACACTTGATCAACATTGCCCTAATATGATGGATATTAATGAAATCAAAACAAGAATCGATAGATAAATAAAGCTAACAAAATGAAATAAAAATATAATTTCACAGGCTTTTACATAAAAAAGTATTACTTGGTGAACTGCAGATGATAAAAATCAAATTAAATAATTTAAAATGAGAACTAATGATAGCTAGTGATAATGAAATGAGAAAGTTTCTTCGCAAACGATGTTATCAATATCTAAAATAATTAGGAAAAAACAAATGAACTATTCTCCTGTCTCATTTATAGTCCTTAATTTTTTGTCAATTATTAAAAAGTAGTCAACCAATTTTAAAATTATAATTATGTAGTATAATAGAAATATGTATGAAAATGATAAAAAGAACTTTGCAACCAAAAATTTATAATTCTCAGATGTCTAAAAATCAAACAGATTTCAATCATTTAGAGCAGGGATGTGCAAACTACGGCCCGCGGGCTAGCTCCGGCCCGCGGATGGAATTTTAATTTGCCGGTTAGAGGCAAATTAAAAGAAATATTCATATATTATATATCCATCTCCATTTCTACTTTGTTTAAATATTTTATTTTTTCCTTTTTTTCAAAGAGCTGGTAACCTGTTTACAATCTCTATTTTTGTTCTACAAAACATAAATCGAAGGAAATAGCAAACACAGGCAGTTTTCAATCGGTAAAGTGTTAAAAGCGTAAGTTATTTGTTAGTTATAGCTGTAGGTTGGCGCCAACATGCCATTCAACGTAAATTTTGAAGCAGTGAGGTCAGATTTACAGCTTGAATTAATTGAGTTGCAATCTAAGAATCATCTCAAGCAATTGTTTCTAAATATGCCAAAGTTAGAGTTTTACAAATCATTATCGAAAGTAAGTTTCCCAAATTTAATATCTCATGCCCAGAAAATCAGTGCTATGTTTGCTTCGTCTTATATATGTGAACAAGTGTTTTCAACTACGAACATTAGAAAGAATTATTTCAGAAGTAGACTGACAGAGGAGCATTTAGCCTCTTTCCTCAGAATCAGTACATCTCACTTCGAACCTCAATATAAGGGACTTTTAAAAATGAAATCGCAATTTCATTCCTCTCATTAATATATTAAATTGTAATACTTGTATATTGTTTTTAAAATTTTAGAAAAATTCATCTTGTCCCGCCAAACATTATTTTTTCGAGTTTTGACCCGCGATCGAAAAGGTTTGCCCATCCCTGATTTAGAGCATTCTGTCATTTGAAATTAATTATTTATCTACTTATAGAGACAATAATAAAGCGAATCAAAACATTTTATGTCACAGATGCCCACAGAAAGCGATTATTAATAAGATTAAAAATAAATGATTAAATTAAGTGATTAAAAATAAGATTATTCAACATGAAACAAATTGTTTGAAGATCACCCATGTGCCTTATATATTGTTATATTCTAGGAGAGGAACTAGAATTTGAATATGAATGAGATATTTCTGTCGGAATAAAGGGAATTTATTCATGGTTAACTCATTTTTTGCAGAACCGATGTATTTTGGCACTATAATAATACATTTTTATTTGATTACAAGTGAGCGAGATCCTTTGAAGGATTCTTTGTTGAAATTAAATTTAGCAATAAAATTTTAATGTATTCTAAGTTTAAATTCAACTTACAATCGAAACTGCACAATTTATATTCATTTTGCTGCGATTTATCTAATTGAAATAAATCGTACTCTTGGATTTTCTGCTAATTCAAAAATATTAAGAATCCCAGTTTTTGAATTGTTGTGAAACAGTGATTATAAAAATCATCCTAATTTTGTGCTCATTTAAATATTTTATATATGAATATATATCGTATATAAACTATTGTAAATCTTGTGAAAAAGGTGGCAATTTGTACAATCATCAGGGAAAAGAACTTGGGAATAGTTTTATTTCTTTTCTGATTGAATCAGCAAAAAAAAAAAGCTATATATATATATATATATATATATATATATATATATTCTTAAACAAAATGTTATATATTTTTTAACTGTAAATTTTCATATGGAGGGATAGACAGGCACATTAATTTTCCCAACTTATTTTGTCTAAGTTTGAATCCTGGATATCACAATTTTATCACACAAATTCATTAATAAAAAAATCCCTGAATTTTATTTCTAACAAAGCGATTCATTGCATCAGAATGTGTTATGAGATTTAATTTGAACATTTTCGTTTATTAGAAAAATTAACTATAAATGCGAAAATTTATTTTTATAGTTATAAACTTAAAAAACTGTCCAAATATAAATGTTTTGCAGATATTTATTATTGTATCTTAGTTATTAGAGATACTACATAAAGCAGGTCTTATGCTTTGTCTAGTAAGTAAACAAATTCTTTCTTCTTAGACAATATGAAAAAAATATATAGGAGAGAACGTTTTTTTTTTAAAGCAACTTAATTAAAATTAACATCACCAAGATTTTTCAGAAACATTCATGTATTCCTTTCAAAAAAATTCTTTCTATTATTTTCAAAAATGTTTCAAGGAGTTTTCCTTCAAATTCTGCGATGCTTTAACTAAATAAATATTAGAACAGGCGATAAAATGCTGCTTTTATTCTCATCAACTCATTGCATTTGCATTTAATACTTCCCATATTAGTTCAATAGGAGACAAATTGGGGCATAAATTGACGACTAACAACACTTATAATCCTAAAGGAAACGATGTAATTGAGTTTCACGGGAAACTCATCTAATTAAATTTATGCATCCAATGAGGACATTTATTTGATTAAATATCAAAGGGTAAATTTATTTATCGCTAATTAGAAAGAAACTAGACAAATGTGAAGTACTAAGAAAATTAAGCCGGACAAATAGAGTTCTAAAACCGAAGACAAATTAGATTGAATTGTATTTCAATTTCATCAATGTGTTTCTAATGAAATGTACTTCATTTCCTGTTCATAAGTGAAATGTTAAGCTAAGTCTCAATTCTACCAAAAATTGACCAAGAAGTTGGTTATTTTTATAATTTGATTTGTTTGTTTCAACAAAATCATTATTTATATTTATAATAACGAAGTAGCCAGTACATTAAATACGATAAAAATCAAAAACATTAATAAGCATATGCGCCGATTTGCACGAGGTGGGATCCAAAAAAAAAGTTTACAATCAGCAGTATT
This sequence comes from Argiope trifasciata, assembly GCA_026543055.1. NCBI lineage: Eukaryota > Metazoa > Arthropoda > Arachnida > Araneae > Araneidae > Argiope > Argiope trifasciata. Next base: position 917,207 of record JAPMOQ010019658.1, on the reverse strand, counting down.
TGATAAGTAGAAATTGTAAATGGAGATATTGTTACCCATAGTGGAGACAGATGACGGTAGTTATCTTAGATAGGTCGCTCGTGTAGACAGTGTTAATACTTAGTCCTGAAACAGCGACAGCAATGGCAAGACGTCTAGAGAAGTGGTCTCGCACAGAGTTGCGAGCCATGATGCGATTTCTAAGGGCTGAAAATGTGTCTCCACCGAACATTCTAAGTCAAATCGTTGAAGTTTGAGGGGAAACAATGAGTAGAAAATAGGTGATGAACTGGTGTCATTCTTTAGAAGCGGATAGAGAGATTGCTGAAAACGTTTAGATGTGAGGCCTGGAGCCGTCCCTTTTACAACCCGATTTTAATCCGAGTGATTATTTCCTTTTCCCAGAATTAAAGAAACATTTATTTCAAACAATGTTCATATCAAAAGGTATGTTCAAAAAGGTGTCGAGAACTAGTTCAATAGTCAGTAACTTGATTATTATCAAGATGGGTAAAACAAATTGGTCCAGCTATGTGATAAATGCCTCAACAGAGTGGATGATTTTGTAGAAAAATGACTACCACATACGCCTCTTAATTACCATTTGTATCGTGTGTCAATTGTTGATACATCATTTTTCTTTTGCCTTATAAATTTTTTTTTGATCATTAATCGACAGAACTTACCTCGTATATAGGTTAGTTATATTAACGCCCCGTTTTAAAGCGACTCTATGCTATTTTGGGACAGACAGCGAAATTTTAAACCAATGTCGGATAACGAGGACGATAACGAGTTGGCATTCTCACTCCAAACTTTTACATCACACCGTGCAGGACCTGAAAGTCACAAGAAAGTTATATAATCACATGTCTTTACAAATAGGGAACGGGAGCACAAGTGATATAATAAGTCTTACGTATTCATTAAAAATTAAAATTATGTTATAAATATCATTTAAATTTCAGTTTGAATGCAATTTTTTCTTCGGCTCTTCTTGTTTCTTTTGATCTTAATATTTTTGATAAAAATAGAACTGTTCAACTCCTTATATATTAATCATAAGTTCATATAAACGTTTTTCAATACTCATTATGTACTTAGTTTATTTAATAAAATTTATAAGACTTAACCATTAATTTAATTTTAATTTAATTAATTGATTAGGTGCATATATATTTAATTTGCAATAATACTGAAATATATTCGTTCCAAAAACTATTAAAGTCAATCACTCGTTCTGTAAACAAAATTTATAAATTATTTTTATAAAGGCTGTAAAAAACATTCTCTTTTATTTTGAGAAGGTTCATGCATAGACAATAATCACTATGTCTGCAAATGACAAGAGGCTTTATAGGATTCTATCATCTATGAGCTTTAAAGGAAAATTTGCTTTCATCCTATCTTTTCAGAAGAAATTTTCTTTATTCGTAACTCTTTTTTATTCTATGCTGTGAAGGAATACTACACTATTTCTATCAATCTCCACTTCACAAAAACGTGTTTATCATCTTTTAGGAATACGATTTTTTTCTTTTCCTTTCTTTCAGATATCCAGAATGCATTGTTGAAGAATCTTTCTTAAAATATTTGGCTTCTAAAAAAGGGTAAAAAGATTTATTTTTTTTTCAAAAAATAAATTCTCTAGTTTTTTCTTTATTATAGAAGGATTCAATCAGTAAAGAAAAGAAACCATTAAAATAATAATGGGATATTGAATTTTATCAAAGTGAGAAAAAGCAATTTCGGAATTTATGCTAAACAACAGTCAATAAAAACTAAATTAGTTTTCTTATCAGGTATATTTTTTAAAGAAGTTCTAAAACTAATTTTTGCTCTAATTTTATTATTGTAAGATTTTATCAGAAAAATATCCATCAATTTTAGTAAAATTTAATTTATTTTCATTTTTATGTGACTTATTATGCTATTTGTAATACAAAAAAAAAAACAATCTGGGGAATTATTTATTTTAAACTCAGTAAACGTTTTTATTGCCAATTTCATCTTTATAATTCATTTCCTTCCCATGTTTTAATATCATATAAAACAAAAAATGAATAAATTGATGAAATGAATGTTTTATTATTGTGAAGATATTACTATTGATGCAAAAAAATATATAAAAATATCTGAAATAGGAATAATAATGATAAAAGTAATTGATACAGAAAAATGAAGAAATTTTAGAATATATAAAATAATTTGGTAATCAAGTTGTAACTTTAGTTGGAGATAAGTCGCCAAATGTGACAACCTTCTGTATTAAAATGAAATAACTCCGCTTTTAATAACCCTAAAAGCGAAAACCTGAAGCCTCATAAACGATAAATCGCCACTTTGTTGCCAACGCGCCGTGAGGCTTCAAAACCTAAATTCAAAAGAACATGTTCTCATATGATAATTAATAAATATCTAAAGACAAAATTAATAAATAGTCCCAAATATAGAGATAAATTCCTATATACGCTTGATTGCGTTTAAGATAAATACTAAATAAGAGGTTACGAATAGAATCTAATCTTCATCATTAAATGAGTGAAATTCAAATTTTTAAGGAGTTCCGAATATCTCTATAAGAATTAATTATAATTTTTTTGTCGAGTTTACTGATTTTCTAAATTTTATTCAAAACAAGTCAGGACTGAATTTGCTATTTCTTAATATTGCTACTTTTAACTAAATTTAATTTTGTCATCGAATTTTTCTCCTGTATAGTAAACATGGGACAATTTATCTTTAGGGTTTTAGTAGCATTTTTTAATGGTTTTTTAGTTTGTTTGAAACTGTATGATTATCTAATGATTTTTTTTGAACATTTTCGTCCCACTGGCCACCTTTTTTTATAAGAAAGTAGCACATTTTTTGGCATAATTCTCTATAATAAGAGTCGTTTGCTTTCTAAATTTCCTCTTTTATTTTTTAAATCTGCAGCAAGTTATGATTTAAGGAATTTTGAATTATTGATTTATTTTCTTCATTGAACATTAATTTATCCTGGCAACCATACAGTTGTATTTATATCGTTCTTTTAAAATATTAGAGAGCGTTTTAAATTTACATTTCTATTACTAATTTTTTATGTTTCATCTTTATGTATGATCGTAAGTATTTTATTATTTTTTAATACGAATTAAGTAAAAAGTAATTACTGTAATCCTCAAACTTGTTCCGTTTTTATATCTCTCACTAACCTGAGTAATAAAAAGTTGTTTTTGAAAATTTTCATCATTATCTAAGCACCAACAATTCAGTTCTAAGATTTTCAAAACCTTAAAAATCGAAACTAAAGAGAATAAATAGAATTATTGTTTTTTTAACATACCTGTAGAAGAGATAAGAATATTTTATTAATGGAATTTTAAACGAATTTTTCACTTGAACTCAAATTAAAAGCTGAAAAAAAAATATATTGTGTCTTTAGAGGTATGAAAAAGAAAGTAAAAACATTAGTACCTGTAATAACCTAATTCAACACAGGTTAATTTATATTAAACTAACCTAAAAACTTATAATTAAGAAAGCATTAGCAAAAATTACAATCATATTTGCTTTTGATTTTACTATACTTACTACTATTACTATTAAATACTACAAAAACCCACAAAAACCTCTTAGCATCTACCATGCTTTATATCTACTCATATCTATCTATGTATATGTGCGTTGATTTGTGTCGCCATTTTTTGCTTGAAAATTGCTTTCTTACTGTAGAGAGTAGAAATTTTTAGCTGAATTAGAAAAAAAATTGCTGAATAATTTTTCGAAATATTATATAAATTATAAAACATACTCTGCACTTCTATACTTATAATAAAGCTCAATGTGTGTGTGTGTGTGTGTTGGCGCTCTACAGGCCAGACCGTTGGACTTACAGCTACCAAATTTGGTACATGTATACCTTGGAGGTCCGGAATGTGCACCTCGGAGCCCCTTTTTCGAATTTTTAATTAGAATTTGAATTAATTAAAATTTAAACAAAATTTCGACGTTTTTCCGCTATAACTTCCGAAAATATTATCGCACAAACATGATTTTTATATCAATTTAAAGATAAAAAAATTAACTTTCTAATGGTATCAGTTTTTTTAATTTATAATGTAAACTTCTATTTTTAATGAATTTTTAAAGAAATATTTTAACCATGTTTTTATCACGTGACTGGATGAAATAAAAGAATGCCGGAAGTTCAAATAAAAAAAATTATCATCGCAAAATAAATCTACAGAAATGCAACTTTCAGCACGTGACTGGATATAATAAAAGAAATATAAAATGTGATATTTTCTTTGAAAAATAAATGCAAAGCAAAGGTTTCTACAATCGTTTGCAATATCTATATCATTAACTCAATAAATTTTCTTTATTTACGGTAAACTTGATTGAATCTTGACAGGATATGCATTGAAATCCCGACTTAATGACATATTTATGTAATCGTTTGCAATATCTGTATCATTAATTTAATACTTTTTCCCCTTTCTCGCTTTCTTTAAAAAAACATATTTAATATTTTGGCAACATCATCGAAATTTTTTTTAATATTTTGGAAGCATAACCGATGGTTAAAACTGACTGATTTATAAAATTAAAGAATATTATTAGGAAAAGGTGTACTTTTAGAACTTTCCGTCCATCATTTTAAAGAAAATACTAATTTCAGGTCAATCAACGCCCGGAATTACTTCAAGGCTAATGAATACGTGATTTAATTGAAAATTTTAGAACGCTTTACTCATGGCGAACCAGCTGGTCGCCAAAGGCGGCTAGTAATGAAATAAAACTAAAGCTGAATGGTTTTTTTCTATCCTTATATTTTTAATAAGCATATTTTGATACAGTAAGAGATATATGTAATACATTGAGAAAACGAGTGTAACATATACTGACGTTTAAGTCTTCTAAAATAGAATCAAATTATCAAATGCTTGACTTCAGAGAGACAGACTAAACCTTTTGTCATTGGTAAATTTACTGCAAAATTTATAATAATCAACAATCATGGTTCAAAGAAAACTTAAAATTTTTTATTATATATATATATATATATATATATATATATATATATATATATATATAACTTACTAAACAAATTTTTCTCCTTCATTAAGGTGTATAAAATTACTCGCAAAAATTTATTTATTAGATATTGTTAGAAAAGATAATTTTAGCTAGAGAGATTCTTCTTTATTTATGTCATTAACACGGGAAAACCTATTCGTAACTTGATATCAAAGTTTTTCATCTTGAGACACATAATTAAATTAATGAGCAAGCCACTCATTAGGACTTCAGTGTGTGAGAATCAAAGTTGATTAGAATATCTGCCGCACCTTGAATATTCCAAACTGGTAAACCAATGTTATCTTTAAATTAATTAGATTTTGTTTCTAATAATTTTCGCAGTAACTCAAAGTAAACGCAGACCATTTTAATGGAAAGTTAAATATGTTATATCATAACGTAATCATTTAGGACATTAGTATCAAATTAATCTCAATTAAATATAATGAATGGTTAAGCGTATTATGACATAATTAGTTATTCCAGTGATGAGTAATATTTAAAGTTCAAGGTTTCTGCTATGCAGCCAAGAATTATTAAATGTTAGCCTTTATGTTAAAAGGTTAAAGATGTAGATTTTTAAGTGAAATGTATTCTGTTAAATATGGATTAAGCATTGCATTTCATTATAAATAAAATTTGTTCTACTAGACATATAAAATAGTTAAAAGATAGGATACGTATAAAGATATTTCTCGATTTTCTTTTCTACTTTTTCAATCAACCAGCATTATTCATAAACTGATTGATAGACAGCCAATTTTTCACCATGTCAAGCTCAAATTAAAGGTAGTTTCTCATAAACATTTCGTTAAAAAGCCAATTTAACTAATGCGAGGAAGCCATTACAGGCTGGATTGACAACTCCATCTTTATTCAGACTAATAAAAGATGTGTATATCCTCTTTATCATGACTCGTTGTTTTCCAGTTGTCGATAGATATATTAGGTAAAATCAGACTAGAAGCACCAACAAATAGTAATTTATATTTTCTTGAAATCAGTGTTTTATTTAACTGATTATTTAATTTTCAATTAAGAAATGGGATTATTACATCGTAAATTTAGCATAAAATATAATAAATTCTGTATATGCTGCAATATACTGTAAATATATTTATCTAAACTTAATATGGCATCCTGAAAGCATCTGTATGCTTGAAAGAGAAAAACTCGAGAAATATTTAACTAGTTGTACCATTTTTAAGGTATATATTGAGAATACTACTACCTCAAGCACAGTATAATGATGCATTTTGCCACACATATACTAATTGGCCGAGAGATATGACGAAGCACAATCCAAACTTGAGCTTTCTAAACTAAGTCATTAATGCTGGAATGATAAATTCTTATTAATTGGTTTTTGGCTGACCTCTTAGGTTTTTGTAAGATACTAAATATATGTCTTGAAAGATTTCATTTTCCATGCATGGACCTGATACAGGTTTAAATATTTCAATAAGAAACCTAATGATAAATTAAATTCATATTTCCTGTTATTATTTTGAGTTAATGAAATGATACACATTCATGAGACAAGTATATAGTTATAATTTTATTCAATTTAGAAAGTTTAAAAATCTTTTAAATTCTTATATCCTTATATAATTTTATGAGCTACATTATTTTCATAATGCGTCGCTTATATACAAAAATTAAATTTTTTTATCCTATTAATGATGCAGTGAGAGGAGTTCAAATTTATGAACAAATCAATGGCTTCTGTAATTGAAATTTTATAATGAAATAAAACCATGTGTTACATGGTTGATTTCTGTTACATCATTTAATTTTACTTAAGAGAATTTTTCAACTGGAAAAGTTTTCAAGGTTCAGTATCATTACATCCAAATATAATTGCATGCTGTTTATATAACTAAATAAATCATATGAAGTTATAATAATTTTAGTGAGGTAAAAAGATAACTATCTGGATATTTCTATCAGCTTATTGTTATTCGGTAACAAACTGGGAGATATATTAAAAACACACCATATTTCAAAATAAAAGTGATTATTCTGATATTCCGTCTAGAGGAAATCGGTCAAGGAATTTTCAAATATTTTTCTTAACATTGGTAAATATAAGGCATTTACTTTTTAATTTAGTAAAAGTAGGTTTCTGAAATACATTTTTCAAAACTGTACGAAATAGTAAAATTTTTTATTTTAATTATTTTAAATCTTTTAATTCTTATTTTATAAATAAATGTTGTTTTCTTAAATTCACTACTTGACGGATGTTGTCGTTTGGTTTACTGAGGCGAAAGCCGTAGCATTGATGGGAATTTGAGTTCTAAGAACCATCACCTTACAACTCTTCCCATGTCAACATCTCCCATTAATGGAATAAAATAGCCATCACCAGTCATTTCTGTGCCTACATGGGAGACTAGAACCAATCAAAATTTAATTTCAAATATTTTCTTCCTTTTCTTACATAAACTCTTTCTTGAAAGTGTTTGGGTAATAGAATAGTAAAATTTATGTCAGAACAAACGAAGATTTTGTGAAAATTTTGACACAACCTTTCAACAAGTCTTCATATTCGATATATTAGAGGACAAATCAAGCAACCTTCACTTATATTTGACGTTTTGGATTGCACAAGCCTACTTGATTAAATTTTCCCTTTCTGAGACATCTGCCTTCCAAAAATAACTCATTTTCAGAATTCCAATGCTTTCTGCGTTGCAATGTTTTCTTATATTCCCAAATCATTCAGATATTTTAAATATTAGAAAGTTGGACACTTGCTTCAAGCAGGCAGCAGGAAATGTAACCGAACAAAATGCTCTGCTACTGAGCTTGGAACTAATATTTCTATTTACAGAAAAATTTGAGGGGCCTCAAAGTAAGTCCTGTTTTTATACAAACGTCTTTCTCTAGAATTTAGTTAAGGAAGATAAATTATTACAATAAAAAAACTAATTTATCATTCCCAGAGGCAGATATCAGGTTTCTAAATTCGTAACATTAAAATTACCTCTTTTAAAGATTGATTAGTCGTTTTTTATCACCCAAACCATTTGAAAATTACAAAGGTACCACATTCTTCTCTTTGCGTTCAAAACCATCAATTCCTTTGGCAAATGAAAATCTAGGCAAAACCCACCAACATGTTTAGGGAGTAGCAAATTTTTACTAAGAACACTCCTTTCCTTTGAAATCATGCTTCCCACGCAAATCCGCAGGATATTTTTTTGGATTTATAGCAGTTGCTACATTAAAAAACATGAATATAAATCTTACTTTATAAGAATGGGTAACAATGAAAAGAATACAAAGTAGAAATCTACCAGCTTAGATCCTTCATTTTCCAAAGAATGATTCAAAGCAGATTGATGATTCTTCCGTTTCTATGTAAGCATTCAATGCTACGAAGATTCGTGATAAATCTATTATATTACTTTCAATAAGATCAAATCCGAAATCTTTGCCAATAGTCTATCTCGCTATTATCCATACTGACAAAAGAAATCAAATGAATTGAATTGAAAGAAGAATAGACTGCTATCCTATTATAAAAAGTAACATCTGTTATTGAACAGCAATAACAAACACTTTCAACTAATTCTGTTTCTTTGACAGGATCCCCTTGTAACAGAGATTTAGAAAAAGATTGGTTTAATTTTGGAACCTTTTATAATGATTTTTATGTATTTATGTTTTAGATCAAGTTCATACAAAAACAACAAAAATTAAAATTGTAGTGATTTATTTTTTCTTTTTGGACTAATTCAGTTTTTAATTAAGTTTTCCAGACACAATTGTAGCTAAATAATTTTCTAAGAACTGTTTTACTTCCTCATTCTTTCAGATTTAAACTTCAGACTTCAAATTTCACCATGGTAAATTCTTCTTTTATTTTTATTTCTAAAATAAGCAAATTTTTACCGTTTGAAAGGAATACTTTTGCCGCATATAATTTATGGTATTAAGAAAATATTTCACTTAAAACAAATGCTACCTTTAACATCATTATGATAAAAAAAGAAATGTATTTAATTGAATTTTACAGGAAATCTGTATATTTATGCATGCAATGAATATATTTATTTGACCATATGTCTAAAGGTCTAATGATATCTAATGAAATGGAAATCAAGCAGATATGGGATTTTAAGGGCTTCTTACTTAACGAATTTATTTTTGAAATCGAGTCAAATAATACTGAAATGTGCTTGTTTGTATATCACAAATATTTAAGAAAAAACTCAAAGGATTAACAAAGTTTAAATATAATGTAAAATAATCACGGAATTATATTATTAATAGAAATAGAGCTCGGTATTTATATGATAATTAATACATCGTTTTTCTAAGATAAAATACATTTTACATACATTAACATGTATAGAAGGATTTGTGAGTATCAATGAAATTAAAAATTGTAAGGAAATTGGATAGCACTCAGTCTTTTAGATTTCATTCGATCTGAAAAAAATGCTTTTCAAAATTATCTTTACACATCTGTAAACAAATTAATTAAAAAGTGTGATGGACCATATAGATGAAACTAGATTTAAAGTTTTTAAAAATATCAAAATTATAAAAGTCTAAAATGTCATATTTAGATTTGCATTGATACAGATATTTCATTTGGAATTTCAGGAGGATTTTGACTGCTTATTAAAGCAGAAATGGGGTTACCATGGCTTGGTAAGGTCTCGGCTTCGGAACAGATGAGTTTCAGGTCCGATAGACAATTAAACCGTTTAAGCGGATCTTGTGCCAATTGTACATTCTGGACACCCTCCTCCCGTTGGCCTGGCGTTTTGTGGGGAGGGAGGTGCCAGCTCGGGTGTCATCCCCGCCATCTGTCAGCGGCTCAAAATCACGAGGTAAGTCCCAAAATAACCCTAGTGTTGCTTAACAACGGGATGTTAGTATAACTAAATTAAATTTTAAAAAGTATGAACACGAAAATCATTATTCGAAAAAGTAACAAGAAGTATGCTTAATTTTTTTCATATGGATTTATCTCTAGACTTCAGAATCTGTTTCAAATTTACAAATAAATCCCTTAGAGTTGATTATCTGCCAATCAGACATTTCGAAATTTTGAACTCGGAAAACGCAATACATTGGAAGAGGGAAGTTTACTCTTCGACTCAAAGAATAATGTTGCAAATATATACAAAGTTTTGAAACCAGTTGATCTGAAGTATTAGATCTAAGATGCATACTTTTTTTTCTATATCTAGAAGACACAAACTCTCTCTCTCGTCTAATTAGGAAATGAAATATTTAAAATGTTGAAAATGATTAAAAGTTTATTTGAAACTAATGTTGCTAATATGTACAAAACTATGGTCAAAAGGATTAGATTTAAGATGCATATTTAATTATATCTTCTACATTTAAAGCACCCATATTCACTCTCTTTTGTAATTACGAAATAAAATATCTAAGATATTTAATATGTTTAAAGGTTCCTTTGAACTTTCTTAATCTAGTTCTATGCAGATACTTCTAAATAATTTGAGATATTATTTTTGCAATGAAGAATTTTAGATGCACATATATATTTCAAAATTCTTTTTATATGGAAATTATATTTAAAAATATTCAAAATATTTAGTTTATCCTCAAATTCTTGATATAAATTTAAAACTGAGCTTTATCTTAGATCTAAAATGAGATAAAGTATGTGTTCTTGCAAAATAAAAGGAAAAATACACTTACTAATTTCTTAGAAACATACCTTTTTGCAGAAAACAATATTTTAACTATAATTTACCTGTATGACTTATCATTAGAGATGGAAACCTGTATAACTTATAAGGAAATACATTACCTTTCTTAGTAGGCTAATTCAAACATTTAATTTTTCTATTTTCTTCATACTCTAGTTGCTTTTTTTAACGTTTCAGATCACTGCCTATAACAAAAATAAGGTAAACTGCACATATTTTTGAAAATGGGAAATTTTTCTACCTGAAGGTTAAAAAAAACTTGTTGTGATTTTACATTTGCTAATGAATTTTAAATATGATAATTTATGTAAGTAATTTTTACTGTTTTTTGGAAATAAAAAATGATTATTTACATAATTATATTTCTGAAATGACTCGGCTTGATATCTTCACAAAATAATTTTTTTCAAATAAAAGATATATTTCCAATAAAGGAACATTTAAAAACCTAATCTTCAGGTATTCTATAAATATAATCGAATTAACTTGAAATCTGCATCGTACTCTAATAAGTTCATGTGAAAAATTTCAGAGTTCTATCATGAAATTTCTCAAAGATATGTTAAAACAAAGTTGGTGAAGGCTCAATCGCAAATTAAATTGCAACTGTTTACAGCTTCTATGCAGATGACACGGTGCAGGAATCCATCTTAAGGAGATAAAATATGCTTCATATCTTTAGTTTTAAACGCAAATTTTAAAAATCTGTGCTCCCAGGAAAATACTTTAAAATTTTATATCATGAATCACAGAATATAAATTAAAAATAGCTCATTCAATTAACTCATTAAAAAAACTTAGAAATGTTTGTGTATACAAATATATGTCTATGGAATTTTTTTTGTGTGTTCTTGTTTCTTATGGCACTTTTAGCAGCCCGTTGACAGAAAGCTGCCTGGATTTCAAGCTTAAATTAGCGTCCCTTGTTTATTCAGTTGCACCAACTTGGGCCAAGAGTACAACTTAGCTACTTCATGCTTCCCATGCATTTTGTTGTTGTTGGGTCATTTAAGTACAGCGATTTATTTGTCAACTCCTTTAAACAAAGTAGAATTGCAACAGTGCATTTTAGAGGGTTTTCGTGTCATCATCGAACAAGAACTTAATAGAGTGTACAGAAGTGCCATCAGACGAATGCATGCCATGGATGGAAAACATTTTGAACAAGTTATATAACATTTTCTTTAAGTTGTTATTTCTAGAAAATTTTAATCCTTTTTAACCAATAAATATTAAAATTATTATTTATTTATACAATCAATACTTTCTTTGTTGATTTGTTTACCATCCATAAAACACGAACATCCAACATGATTATTTCTCTTTGCAAAAATCCAGGTTTTGAAAAGCGATTTAAGTCGGCATTTATGTAGTTCCATATCATTTTATAATAAAATTCTGAAATTTTATACTTGACCTTATTAGAAAATGAGACAAATTTTAATAACGGAGATTTTTTTGCACGGGCGCCTTATAAAAATTTAAATTCAGCATTTTTTTGAAGTTGAATCAATTTCATAAATTTTTAAAAACCCTTTTTTACGCAGCTTCATAATATATAGTAAACTAGATATTACCTGTGACTCTGTTCATGTGGAAATTTTGATGTATATATACGAAAACTATCCAATAATGACAAATGAAAAATTAAACCTAACCTAAAAACGATACATTTAAAAGTATAAGCATATACGAAAAACATGTAACATAAATACAATTTAATAACAAAAACACACAACTAACGTAAAAACGATTTATTTACATTGTATAACCAAAATAAAACAAAACAGCAATCAAATCCGATCAAATCCCTCCCAAAATTGAAATAGCTACTGCAGTATAATACACATACTTTTTAAACTTTTAATTTAAATGACAACACAGCTGTCAACAATCACACGCGTACTCTCAACGCCAGTTGGTGTAACGCACATGTCTGACTTTCCAACGCCAGTTAGGAAAACGCAATGCAGATCAGAATATTTTTATTTCCTTTATTCTGTTTTCTTTAATTTTAAAAGTACTTCAGCATGAATCCGAAAGATCGATTCCTTAACAACATTTAATTTTAAATACACCAAACACAAAGAAGATAAATAGAATTGTTCGAAATAATCGGTCGAAGTTCTGCTAAGCTAACCTCATTTCTTTTGGGGGAAAAAGCTCGAGCTTTACTTATCTTTGGCAGGCCTCAGCTTTTTGGCGAGAAAGTTAGTTTTTAGTTAATAAATAAGGAACCACTCAATTAACCGGTATAAAAAGTAGCTTATATTCTATTCCTGACTATAATCTATCTTTGTGTTAAATTTCATCCAATTCAGCTCAGCCGTTCTGGCGTGATTGTGTAACAAACATCCAAACTTTCACATTTATAATATTAGTATAGATGTCTATGATCAATATTTTAAAGATTAAAAGCCTGTGTGAAGGATTTTAAGACAACCTGTATATTTTTAACCATTTTTTTTAAATTTTACAATGCTATTCTTTCCTTACAATGATATACTGGCATTCTAAGAGAAAGAAGATTGTTTAAACTGATTTAAATCATTCAAAAGTTTAATTTTAATCATTAAAATTTTAAATATCATTTTTGTATTAAACATATAAATAATATAAACACCTTTTTAACTTTGTTGTTAACATTTTAAAATTAGTTTCTGTATAAAATTCAATTGCATAATATAAAACTTCAATGATAAAAGTTTACATTAATGTTAAGATATAATTCATTTAAATATTTTTTTTCTTTTAACATATGCCGCACTTATAATCTCTGCTTACAAGAAAAGTCAGATTTCATTTCAGTTTAACAATCACTCATCTATGATAATTAATTATTTTCAAGATACCTAAATATTAAAAGGAATAATCGTAAATTATGAAATTACGAAGACAGGGCTTTGTTACTAACTATTCAAGTGATATTCTATTCTATGTAACGTAATTCTGCTTGGAAAAAGGCATACTCGTCTTTTATTCGAAACTGGCGTATTTCATTTTCAGCTAGAAAATTACAAAGGTAAAGACAATTCTACCATTAATAGAGCTGCTTTCTGTAAAATACAGCATAAAGGTTTTAAGTAGTTTAATGATAATGAACTAATTTAAAAGGAAATCCTTCGGACGGAAGGAGTCTCAGGAAAACACATAATCATTCCCTATTTATTACTGATTTAGTTCTTCATTTCATTATTAAATTCCTTATTACAAAATGTATAATCGATAGAAAGGTAAAATTTTTAAGTAACAATTTTATTGAATAATATCTGATGGATAGCAATAACTCAGAGAAGGAATCTACCTAAATTATTTAAAAAAATTATTTCCATTTTCAAAATGGAACATGTATAATATTTTAAAATTGATATAATGTCTTGTTGGCTAATGCATAACATATTATACTTGAGTTCAAGGTTATTTCTATCACGCATATTAAGCCTGAAAAAAAACCTGGTTTTTTTTCATTTGTTAGATTGTTACAAAATAAATTGCTTTCAAGAAAATTTTCAATCAAACGTAATGCCCTATAATTCCAAGAAAGAGGAATTCCATTAAAACTGAGAATGATATCAATTGCAATATTTTCTCTTATATATAAATTTTGATTTGATGATGATCAATTCCTTTTTGCATTTTTTTTCCTGTCTTCAAAAAATACCATAAGACAAACATCCGATACTCTGCTTATATCTTGACCATTATTTCTGGAAAATAAAGAAGCAGTCATGGATAAAACTGAAAATTTCTGAACTTAAAGCTGTTATATACAAATATATATAAATACAAGTTATACATATTCTTACATGTATATATTTATATTCATGTGACTTCATTACTTTCTCTGATACTTAAAACCATAACTTTTTCATTTGATGATAGTAAATTGTGGTTCATAATTTTTCCTATCATGGTACAAAGACAAATGAGATAAGATGCTCTTCTTCCTTGACAGATCTTGCTTGAAAAAAAAAGAAGCAGGCATGGATAAAAGAGACCATTTTTGAGCTGTAAGAAGCTATATACAAATGTATATAAATACAAATTATACATATGGATGCAAAATATAATGTCTTAAAATTTGCAAAAAGTGGGATGGGATTCTCTTAAAACCGAAAATTCTAAAGATTGCATTATTTCTTCTTATACCTAAAACATTTACTTTTTATTTGATGAGGATAAATTGTGGTTTATAAATTTTCCCATCATGATACAAAGACAAAAGAGGTAAGATGAGCTTTCTTCTTTAAATCTTGACGGTTATTTAGAACTTAAAGAAGCAATCATTGGAAAAATAGTCTGTTTCACAGCTGAAAGAAGTTATCTAAAAATATATGCAAATACAAAGTTATACATATACATACAAAATATATTGTTTCCAAAAAAAATTTCAATCAAAGCATAGTGTCCTAAAATTCACAAGAGAGGCGAATTCTATTAAGACTGAAAATGCTATTGATTGCATTATTTTCACATGTACTTAAAACTTAATTTTTCGATTTGGGGATGATAAATAGTTGTACATATTTTTTCCCAACTTTGTACAAAAACACAAGAATAAGATGTGATTCTGTATTTATATCTTGATTAAAGAAATTAAAGAAACAGCCATCGATAGAAATGGCCACTTCACAACTAAAAGAAGTTATAACTTTGAGCAAAATATTATTCATTATTGCGAGGGGTGATCCAAAAAAAGATTTCCAGCAGCAGCATTTGGAACGTACAAATTGTGGATGGGAATATTGTTACCCATAATGGATACACATGGCGCTAATTGTCTTAGACCGGTCGTTGGTGGAGATAGTGTTAATACATAGACCTGAAACAGCGTCACTAATGGCAAGACGTCTAGAAAAGTAGTCTCGCATAGAGATGGGCCATGATACGATTTCTATGGTTCAAGAATGTGTCTCCATTTTACATTCACAGACAAAACGTTGAAGTGTGTGAGGGATAAGCAAATAGTAGAAAACAGGAGGCAAAATGGTGCCCTTTTAGAGCGGGTAGAAAGACTGCTGAAAACGTTTAAACGGGAGGTCTGGAGTCACCCTCTTTACAGCCTGGTTTGTATCCCAGTAATTATTTTTTTCCCAGAATTGAAAAAAAAAATTATACGAAAAAAAGGTTCCAAATCAGACGGTGATGTTGAAAAGGTACCGAGAACTGACTCAATTAACCAGGGAACTGATTATTACCAAGATCATTAAACAAATTAGTACAATGGTATAATAAATGCCTCAACAGGTTTGGTGGCTTTGTAGAGAAGTGATCACCACGTATGTCTCTTAATTACTATTTGTATCCTGTCTCTATTGTTAGAAAAGCATTTTTCCTTTCCCTTGTAAACTTTTTTTGGATCACCCCTCGTATTATAATTCTCACTTCTGCTAAATAACCATATAAACAGTTATATTCCTAAAATTATTAGTGAACTTTGGGAAGCCATGGAAGTAGAATGAAAAAAATATCTATATTAAATTCACAAAAAGCATGAGCATCTTAAAAATTAGGATTTTGAATAATAGTTAAGAACAAAAAAAAATAATAAATAAAACAGCAATTAAAAAAACTTTATGCATGTAATGTTTTTAAATTATGTCAAAATTGTTTAAAAATTAATTGTCTAAGAGCTTTTTCAATTAAGAATAAATTTTTAAGAAGTATAAAAATACATAAAGCTTTAAAAAAACGATTCATTCTGGAGTTATTAGATGAGGAATGCGGCACATTTCATATGCACCCCCCTAAATAAAAAATGATCATACCAAGGCAATAAAAATAAACAGGAATGCTCATAATAGTGCAGAATTTTTCATAAATACCTCACGACTATTAATCTAACAAAATATCAAAATACCTTCCATTATACAGATAGAAATTCATTGGAAGGAAGAAGCGATGCAAACAAAATGTTTAGTATTGTTCATAAAATGATATTCCTTACCTTTTTTCACGTTCCCTGTTCCAAACGTTTTTTAAATATGGCTGAATGCATGTAAGTTATGTCTGCTTGTGTAAAATTGAATAAACAAATTAAATGAAAAAAGAAAGCGTATGAATTTAAAACCTTGCTCTCTTCTTCGATTTTCAAGTATATTTTCAATGTATGAAAATGTAAAAAAAATTTAACTGGGCATTTTCAATCTTTTTCTGTGAGCCACTTGGTTCGTAAATTTCATAAATATGTAAATTCTTAATGTAAGGATCACCCATCAAATTATTTAATATAAAATGCTATTAAATTATTGTATTTACATACAAATGAATAGACTATTGAAGTCAGACGAACTGTTAGTGGATATAATTCTAAATTTAATACGTATCAACAATACAAATAATAAAATCTCATAATAAATTGCAGGTATCCAGAACGGTCCGCTCTTCAATTATTTTGCGAAATGAAACAAATGGCCGTCACTGTCTTTCCGATGGTGGATTTCATAAAAAAAGTTTGCAAAAAATTAGAATGGGAACAAATTTTGTTTATCAAACTGATGCCCTTTGCCAATTACTGCTTTTACACATTTATATTATTCAAAAAAATATTTTTCGGATACAAGAAAAATAGGTAAAAACAACATTATTATCATCAAGACTTCGATAATTAATTTTTTTATAGTAATGGCCTTTAATCTTTGTTTTCTTTGCCAACGAACAGATAAAAAAGATATGAAGATGTTTCAGTTTTCAATTTAAAGGATGCAAAACGTTAAATTTTATCAAGAAAACCTATTACAAATAAAATATGAACTGAAGCATTATTTAAAGCAGTCAAAATAAATTTTAAAAAATCACTACTGACTTTTTGTTTACCCTAATTTAAAATATTACTCCTTTAACAAGGTGAATAAAACTAAATGAGGTAATTATAGCAGTGATTATTTCGAGCTTATTTATATCATTAATTTAGGAAAACAGTGTTCGTGGTCTGACACCCAAGCTGGCCCCCCGATGAAATTAACGAGCTAGACTTCATTAAAGCTTTATGATGTGATAACCATGAAGATTAAATATATGTCCAGCTTTTGATATTGTAATAAGTAAAACATCCCTGTCTTCGAAGTAATGATTTTTTTTTCTTATGTTATTCATTGCTATACGAGGAAGTCCGTGTCCTTTAATGGGAATTCAAACATCTTATTTCTTTACATAATTAATGCAGTCTTTTCTATTAGATAATAGCCTCAATATAATTAAAGGACAGTTCAAACAATTACTGACATTGCATAAATATTTTAGTCCTTGTTGATAGATAGAAGCGAAGAGTTAGGTGCTGGTTATATTTTTCAGCTTTATTTGCGTGATTTTATTCGTTAAATGGCATAAAAGTTGAAACAAAATATTTGTTGATATAAGCAATGAATCCTGAATATAACAGAATACACTTAAATGATTTGGCAGTTCAGCTAGTGCATATCTGAATAAGAATAATCAGAGGAAAAGGGTCATTTACTAAACTCTTAGGTAGAATTAATTTAAAACTCTTTTGTCGATGAGTAATCTTAATATGGAACTGCTTTCTGCATTCGGAATGACTGCTGAAAGTTTTTCCCTAAATAAAACACAAATGAAGACCCGTTTCCCTTATATATATATATGCGTGCGTGCGTGCGTGCGTGCGTGTGTGTGTGTGTGTGTGTGTGTGTGTGTGTGTGTGTGTGTGTGTGTGTGTGTGTGTGTGTGTGTGGGTGTGTGTGTGTGTGTGTGTGTGTGTGTGTGTGTGTGTGTGTGTGTGTGTGTGTGGGTGTGTGTGTGTGTGTGTGTGTGTGTGTGTGTGTGTGTGTGTGTGTGTGTGTGTGGGTGTGTGTGTGTGTGTGTGTGTGTGTGTGTGTGTGTGTG
>JAPMOQ010019658.1:876553-896136 GCA_026543055.1 Argiope trifasciata | reverse complement strand
TTAATAAAAGAAATAAGTTTCTGCTGAAGATTTCAACAATCCAAAAACCCACAAAATTTCAATCTGTATTAGTTGAAATGTTTATGTGTATATTTATGAAAATCATATTTAGACCAAAAAAAAGCATTTATGCTAGGTTGTGTAATCATATGAGGCATTATCTAATGAGGAACTTCTTCATCTCAAAAATAGTGCAATATAACGGCGAAAATTACAATAACAAAAAGTCAAAATAAAATCTCTAATGCCAAATTATTCCGTTCTAGGTGGAAGTTATTATATATTTAAAAGATGCATACTTCAAAAGATAATGCATTCAAATTGTGAATGCAAGCAGCACAAATATGCAATTTATGCTTGTCTTTTCATACTGTATAGATCAAGTCAATAATATTATTTTTCCTAAAGTTTTGGAAACTGTCCATAATGTGAGTAATTGAAATTATACTACAAAATTTTAATCCAGCGACGGATTTTGTATATGAAGATAGCCTTCCTCAGACTCCTGCAAAATAACATACTGGCTTTTGATTAGGTATCGTGATGTCAAGGGTAGCAATATTGTTACTTTCTGGCTGAGTAATAAATTTACAAATCTGATTATTTATAATTTAAGTAGTCCTTCTTTGTCAAATGATTCTCACTAGTTTGAAAACACGTATCTAATCTGTTACTGAATGCATTAATGGAAAAAATAAAAAGTGTGGCAAGAATTTCATTACAAATTTGATGTAAGTACCAAAATTTGATACAACAGAATGAATAAGTATTGAACATATGAACAACTGAATTCAAAACTAGAGAAAGAATTACCTTATGAAATTGGTATCGTTTCAATAAATGCAACAGCTATCTCTTTTACAGTTTAATAGTAGACCATTTTTGCATTCACCTAATATACTCAAAAGCGATTTTAACACAAATCATAGTTAAAATGGTCAGTTTGGCGATTAAACATTATAAAATCTCTAAATGTTATTCGTCTAGCTTGAAATCAAGTTGAAAATCAGATATTTACTCTAATATTTCGATTTAGTTTGCAAATGAAGAAGATAACTTCGATTTACCAGCAAATATTCCCATGATTAACGGTATTGCTTCATATAGCCCAATTATTTGAATTTTTTTCACTAAAGATTGATGTATTTCATGAATTTGTGAAGATTTCCAACCTATATTTTCACCCTTTTGTTGACAACTGAGACTGCTCTAAGCATCCTGGATGATGTGAATGAATTTTTATGGCGACAACGGAAAACAGAGTCTAAAATAGGATTATATTAAGGAAGATTCTATTATTATTCTTTTTGTATTCACTGCCATAATATGACTATTCCCATTAAGAAATAAAAGAGGCAATTGGAATGGAAATAACTCACCCTTACCACATTTTTAACTCATCAGAGAAACGAGAACTTGGTTACTTATAGGACAATTTCTTTTTTCCAAATCTGTAGGGCTTCTGTAATATAATCATTATGTTTTCTGATATGACTAACATTTCATACATACTTTTGCCAATTATTTTCTTTCGTTGCTATATTTTTTATTGTTTTCTCGTTTAGTACTATAAAAGCTTTTTAAGCAAATTAACCATTACTTGTTCTCAGTAGCCTATGATTTTCTTTGGTGCTTTCTTATTAGATGTGTTAGCGGCAAATTATCTTTGCCCATTTCGCTTCATTAGAAGTTTGGTCTTATATTAGTTTTAGTAGCCCGCCATGGTTAACAGATATCTTTTTAAACATGATAAACCAACCTATTGACTTTTTAAAGCTCTTTATTATATCATATCCAATTTCAATATTTTAGTTTTTTTCAATGTTTTTTTTTTTAAATAATGATAAAAATAAAGGAAAGTCCTTTAAAGGCAAGTTCCCATTAATGCATTAAAGTGTAAAAAATTACCTTCTATCAGCAGTTTGGAGATGAAAAAGAAACATAGAGTTCATCCTAGAGTAATTGGAACTATAATCACATTCGGAATAAAATCTTTTTAAATCTATATTTAATGCCTAGTAATTTTTTCTTTTGAAGCACACCTTTCTTTATTTCCTTTATGTTCATTATAATTTTATCGTTTTTCATCATATCATTCATTTATGATGTTTTCTTTGAACTACGGATTCCTGGTTTTTCTTCTCCCATTTCGTTAATAAAATTATTCTTTATAAAACAGATTCATTAAGGTTTATTCTTTTCTACTTTTGCTTTTATTATATATGGTAATTAATTATTATAATTATTTCAGAAAACCCTGAAAATATATATTTTCTCTTTTTCGTCTCCATTTAGCCTATTTGATAGGAAAATAACTTTTTTAAACTTTCTCTATACATTGAATTTCGAGTTTTGGTAACATTGCCTTTTCTTCAGGAATCTACGACTGTTCAGTTTTAAAATTCTTAGAGTACAACTTTAAAATTCTTTGAGTACTATACAATTTTAAAATTTTTTGAGTACAGTTTTAAAATTCTACTGTAACTGCCCAGTTCTACTGTTGCAAACATGAAAAAAAGTTAAGAAAATAAAGGCTGTAAGATAGAAATAATTTTTAAATCTATTCCAGCATATATTTAAAAATATTGCTGTAAACTGTCAGAACACACTGATACATATTCTTTTCAAAACCTTTTAGCAAATCTTTTTAAAAGAAATGAACGAATATTACTTCTTCTTGCTTTTGAGATATTCTTTTTTTCCATACCTAGAAACACCCACTAGCATATTTTTATCGCTTCATTTACAAAGGATAAATACTCTTGGAATGTAGATGGATAATGAAAAATAGAAGAATGAATACTCCAAATTGTAGATTATATTTTGAAAGTATCGATGTCTGTATTGTGCTTTCAGTAAAATATATTTTATGCAGCATTTGTATTTTTTTTTCTTTTGGATGTTGATAGCTTCAGAACATTGATAACTTCACTATATATGAGTGAGACGATCTATTTGTGAAGGGATATATTCATTTTTTATGTTCTGAATTACAGTGTAGTTCTCTCAGTAAATTTCTTTTTCCATTTAGATTAATATTCGTATCCCAAGAATATCGTGGGTAACAATGTAAGAAATGAATGTTAGAAACGTATGTTTTTTTAGTCAATTCATTTTCATTTATCGTCACTGAATTTGCCGGAATTCATTTATGTAAATTCTTCCTTTTCTTCTTTTTTTCGATATATTAATTTATTGTTATCCGTTGAATATATGCTCAATTTATCTTGCACATCTAATTGCTAAGTAATCTCGTTGCCATACCATTACTCTGTATACCTGTTATGCCCGAAGAATGAGTTAAAGCACACACTGACTCTACTTTCATATTGACAAAAATTCTGAATTTTCTAAATACTATCTATTGACTTATGAAAATTGAAAGTAAGTTCAATCCTTTAAAAAGCTATCTAATAGTAAGATAAAATTCCTATGATTTAAAATAGGTTTACTATTCCATTTTCATCTTAAATACCAATAAATATTTCTAATTTTTCTATCCTATATGTGTTACTTTTATTTAATAATTTCTCATCTTAGATTTATAGTTTTTCGTCTTGTAAAAAGCATACGTCGTAATAAAGCCGTTCGTATGCTTTTTTCCATCTGGATTTTCTTATTGTAACAGGTAAGCCTACGACATGTTCTTTTTTTTTCCTTTTTATTTTATGATTCCTAATAAAAGTGATCTTTTCAACTCATTCAACCATTAGCCATTATGATTACGGTCAGGGAATTGCGTTTTATAAAAGAGAAATATTTCATTATGATGAAATTTGTATTCTGGGGATCTGCCAAACTAGCTCTAAGAAAAAAGAAAAAGTATTAGAGCTTGATGTTTATGAACATTTCTTATTTACTTCTGTAGGGAAACACATAATTACATTTCTTATTTTTCATAAGTTATTGAAAACATAGAAATAACTATAATTCTGGTCTTCAGAAATTCATAAAAAAATTGGAGAACATTTTTTTTTATTCATAAAGCTTGAAAAATTATTTATATGATCCGTAATGCAGAGAGTAATGCTGAATGTAAAAAGTTTTATTTTTCTTGCAGGTTGAGGTAGAAGAAGATTAAAAATGTTCTCAAAAGCTTGGAGACATCGGAAAAAAAATAAATGAATCAAAAAATTGATATTTACCTTAAAAAACTGAATTAAAAGAATGAAATCATCCTAAGGCTATTAAGGACGCTGGATAAATTGAGAGTTTTATCTCGAGCCAATGAGTGTTTTTATGATGATGAAGAATTTATATAGCTTCAAATATAAAAAGAAGTTCTGATAAATAACTCCTTTTTTGTTTATATTATCTTTCAGTAATTTGGGAATAATTTCTTTGTGCCTGCCATGTTTATACTCCACTTCCAGATATGTCTTGCAGTTATAGTTAAAAGTAGTGCTAAATAATAATTAAATACATATTAAACAGGTTTTCAAATTTCATATAAAAATTAATATCGGCATTAAACGATACAGAAAATTCCACAGTTTCTTTATTACAAAAGACTCTATTTAGGTTTTAAAAATATTGACTATAAATGCAAAAAAATTCTTGCACTTAAAAAATATTGTGAAACTGTTTCCGAATATTTCAAAAAATAGTTTTTCAATGGTTGTATTTTTAGTACTTTTTTGATTAGTTAAAAACCAAAGAGGACATGACACCTTATTTTCGTCTAATCATTAAAATGATTTTAAAAATTACATTTAGGATTTATGCAGTCATAAGGATTATTAAATGAAATAGTATAATTAGTTGTTGTATAAAATATTCTTCATATTAAGAAAATAAAGATTTATTTTTATACCAAAACTATTCTGTCTTTTTCTTTTATTTAATACAATGTAATTACAAATTAGCTTATTTTCTATATGACAACATTAAATTTCTGTTTTGAGTTTAATCGTAAACATTAGTGACCAAAAATGGGAGACAAAACTTTTTTTACTTTAAATTTTATTCCCATTTCCATATATAAATTTGATATAGAAGTTGTAAATATATATACTTATTTTAATATAATTTTTAAGAAACTCTAATGCTGAATTTATTATTCAGAACAGAATTTTAATTTTCATATTTAAAAAAAATATTGTATTTTGAGAATTAAAATCTTTTAACGTTTTTTTTTTTCACTGAAGAATCGAAAAATGAATCATTAATAAGCATAATCAGCAGCGCATCTGTATTATGAAAAAAATCATGCTGTCATAATTAAATTTTAAATGAAAGTATTGGAAAAAAATTTCATCAAATATTTATCCTCCTATTTGTTTAGAATTTTATTAAATTAATTAACTTTATTAAAATAAGTAGTTTTTTAAAATTAATTTTATAAGAATAATTTATAAGATTTTCTTTGTCAATTTTGTATGTGTCCAACAATTAAATAAAAATGGGAATTATTCATACTGGAATGCCCCACAAATGACCATACATTTTTCAAAGCTTTGCCTCTTGAAATTTCCTGAACTTCTAGAGTGTTTGGATTTTATCTTTCATTTACTTTTCAAATTCCTGTAAGTGGTATTTTTAGGTTATAACTACTATTTATGTTTTTATTTTTTTAATATTCTGAAAAACTGCATAAAAGTATTTATTAAAATACCTTAAACAAATGTCACGGCAAATAATAGAAAATCTCTCACCATTTCATTAATTATTTTTTAGAAGATTGTTATAATTTCATTTCATTCAATGTAAGCAAAATGCTCACATTTACGAATTAAAAGATCTCTGAATAACTAGAGTATTAGTTCTCGGAAAATGGTAATCAAATTTCAGGCAGCTAATTATCCTTTCTGAATGGTGATCATTAGGAAAATATTTAAGTTTTAGAATTTACGTACTTCTAAGAAATTGCCTAGTAATAAGTGTCTCAAAATATCTCATACAATGATTTTTTACTTTTATTCTAATGGTTTAAAAATGGGTTTAAATATTAAGCACGTAGGTTAATATTAGAATTTAATTAGAACCTATTTTAACGAGTTAGCAAATAATTTTTTTCTGATATTCCATTTTAGATACCTTTCTGAGAATATTCTGTTGTTTTCTATTAAAAGTTTACTATCGAGTTTGTTAGAAATTAGCAAGCTAATTACAGCATGAATTAAATTTCTTTTATTTCTTTGTATTGAAGGATAAATGATATAGTTTATTTATTATAGAATAAAGAAAGAATGATAAAAAATAGATTTTTTATTAGTTTTTTTTATTTAATTAATTCAACAAGTGAATATTTTTCATGATGCTAAAAAATTTTCATTATTATGCTATAGACTGAGAAATATTCTTGTATATCGACTAGAGAAAATAGCAATCAACAGATTTGTATCTTTTCAATGTTTTCACCTAGCTATGAAAAAGAATGGTTGAAAAAAATAGCCATCAACGTCCTCTCCGGGAAAAAACTCCAATGGATAATTAAATTTATCAATGAAAATGGAGATCTATTTTTGTCATCCTAGCTCTCAATATCAAGTATCACATGTTCACATTGACTAAGGGAAAAAAAAGCACCACAGTTTCTTATCATACATTTGCATTCATAAATTTCAATAAAAAAAAGTTTTTCTTAGTTGACATGAAACAAATTACTTTCCATTTGATTTTCATAACTGCATCTTCATCTACTATATCATGATTATAAATGAACTCAGAATTCATGTATATTTTCACACATTTTATCTTTCAGCTTATTCCAAATAATTTTTCAAATTTGTTGTTGTTGTTGCATACCTCCCTTGTGTTGAACTCCAACTCAATCCAAGTAAGAGATCGGGGAAAGAGGGGTGCAGTAGCTTTTGATGGTAAAAACCCCTGAGCACTGGAAGAAGTCTGACTCCTAACTCATACAAAAATGGCACTTACATACTCCCTTGCACATCCTGTTTTTACAAGGGGGATCTTTCACATACCTCACGGATACAACATAGGTTAGAGAACAACCCTGCCCGAACCAGGTCTTGAAACCTTGGGCGATCAGATCATGGAGAACAGGCGTAACCCCTAGACCAGTACGCTGGCATTTTTCTGAGTTGAAAATATTTGTAAACAATATCTTCTCAATATCATTTCTTACATGCTTGTAATTTCTGTTGGTAGTTTTTGTTTTTGTTTTTTCTCCTACAAATATTTTGGTATTTAAATAAAATTATGATAACATGCCCACCAAACCGTTCAATGGGCAGAATGATTACGGATATTGGGGTACTAGATATCATTAAGTTCTGTATTTTTCTTTATAATATCTTGTATAAATATCTTTAACTATCCGCATTTAGTGAGCAGATCGGACACTAATGTTAATTTTTACAAAAAATGCCAATTAAATCTTTTAAAAATAAGAAATATTTTTAAATTTAAAAAGTATTTCTTTTTAATCTCAGATTTTAATATGACTGGAAGTATTGTAGTAGTCTTACTCAGTTATGTTCATTGAACAGCAAGATTTCAAATGCTCTGTCATTTCACAAAAAACCTGAAATTTACTGTTTAAATTTAAAAAATTTAATTCATTCAAGTAACATGTTTGCTTAATCAAAGACTCTCATAAAATTATATATGTAAAAACATTTATTAATCATCCAGGTTTTATATGTTTAACATGAAATATATTCAGTCATGATTCGGAATAAAAGAATATATTATTTCATGATTTGCTTAATATAGAAAGAAAATTCTTCAAAATAATTTGATTAAAATAAGTCAGCATATTGCAGCAAAATGCAAAACAAAACTGAAAGAGCCAATAAAGTTGTTAAGCAATTTTTGAGACCTGCAATGTTACACACAGAAAAATCGCTAATGTTTCCATTTATTTATTATTTATTAAAATTCTAACTTAAATTTCATAAAATTCATTGCCAGGAACAAGTTTCACTCTTCCAAGCCATACATGGGCCAACTTTGACAATTCCATTTTTAACTATCTATTCTGTAGAGATCCAACACAAAGATACCCAAATACACAAAAAAAGTATTTCATAAAAAAATGTATTTCAGATGCAGATGAAACAAAAGATGTATTCCATTTAGTTGTTTAAAAAAAATTAGAACTCAATTAGAAAAAATTTAAATAGCTCTTTCATGATTAAGAGATATCTTGTAATAAGTACTTACAGGTTAAAGCGAAATAAGAAAAGGAAAGTTTGAATTTCTCTAATTTCTAAGGATGTCAGAAAAATACAGACAAATTTTCTTATTCCCAAGGATACTAAGTAATATACAGAGAGATATTGAAATTTTTATACCATTTTGAACAAAAGCACAAATCGCAACAATTAATGTTGACAAATTTAATTTTTAAATAGGATGCATTTACATTCTAATCCACCCCATACTGTCCTTTTTTATATATTATATACCTATTAATCAATAGTTCTGTATCCGGCTTCTAAATGAAGTGAAAAAATTCTAATAAGCATTTTCAATATCCTTTCATTGGTTAAAATAATCTACAAGTTTAACTTAGATTTAAAATTTTGACTTCATGAATATATACCTAATTTTACAAAACCAACTCATAGTGTGTGTTAAGTTACTGAATTTACGAGTCAATTAGATATCGGATTTATTCCAACATACATATACATAATTCAAATAATTCTGCAGAATTTATTGAATGGAGAGTTATTATTTGAACTGAGAGTTGAAATTCTAAGCTAATAAACTAACATGATATTAGTGCAATTCATTAAAATTTTGATAGAAATACAATTTTAAAGTTCATTTTTTTTTCTTCTATAAAATGAATTATGTTCCTTCAGTTATAGAGTTCATTATACCAATAGGCACATACGCAAACATTTTTTTCACTGTAGTTAATTATAAAATATCAAAATTCTACAATACTGTTTTTTAATTATTTTCCCATTGTATAATTTTTGTTCGAGGGAGTAGAAATTAATTTCATAAAATATTTCTATGAATGAGGAAAAAATTGAAGATAAGGCTGTAATGATATGATTAAATGTTTCTGTTTTCATAATGCATAAGAATAAAAAATTTCATCATCTGCAAAAAATATTTATCCTAACAATATTTTCATTGTTTTCTTTCATGTATGCTGATTATTTTATTCCAATTCATAATTACTTTGAGAAAATGCTCTTTTGCCTTCTCGTTTAACTAGACAGTAATGCGCATTTACAAAACTATTTTCAATAAATATTTTTTGGGAAATAGTTGTAAAAACAATACATCCAAGCTTCAAACTCAATAAAGTGTGACAAATTTTCTGGCGCCTCGATCCCGATTAAATAAGGCAAACACACATTTTCAAAATTTCTTTTCTCGTGTTCTTTTTCTGAGTTTAACCATTCTAAGAATTTCGGCTGACTTATGAAAATTTAGTTATATATTTCTTTTTTTTTTCTACAAAGGCACTTTCATTTTTAACATTACAATTTATTCATAAATGCAGTAAAAACAAGTTGTATTGGTACTGAAAAGAATGATGATGGAAGACATCAATTTCAAAAACTTTTCAACATTTTCTTGGTAGATAAATTAATTTATATTCATAAATTTTTAAAACAAATCTTGATTGGAACGATGGCTTTTCACCTAAAAAAATAATAGTGCTGCAAAATCTTTTTAAGAAGATTGCAATTCAAAAATAAGATACTTTGCCTATAAGCAATATAAAATTTTTAATTTCAAGACCACGAATGCAATTTGTTGTGTTTCTAGTATATTTAACCATCTATGTGATATAAATTATTTGTAGTTTTGTCAGTAGAAAATTCCATGAACATTGAAAGGCTTTATTCGGGAAGAAATAGTGTTAGAACCTCTCAATCTGCATGTTTTCATTTCTGCACAATCAGTTCAAAAAAGTTAATCCAAAAACGAGTATTAAATAAAATGTTGCATAACTGATTCGGAATATTCGCAGTTATTACTTGACTATTAATAGTATGACTATTTTTGGAAGAGCAACTTCTTAAAAAAGAAAATAAATATTCATTAAAGCAGAAGTCTTTCTATTTAGGCAACAATAACATTGAAACCAAAGCTCATGAACAATAAATAAGGGGATAGAAAAAATCTATGAAAAGTATCAATGAAATCCACATGCTTCTGTTATTGATTTTAAAAGACATTTCTTCTTCGAGTTCTAAAAATGTACTCGCGAATCACTTTTATCGGGAAATACATTCTTCTGATAGAGGCCGCGTTAGCCTTAGTAAGGTCTCGGCTTCGGAATCGGAGGTTGCAGATTCGAGGCCCGATTCTACCAAAGAACGCTTATCGGGACCTAATCATTTTTAAAAATATGCCATGGATCTTTAGTAACGTGACAAAATTTTAAAGAAAGTTTTGTTAAATATTGTTTTAAAAAATTCGTGAATAAATGGATAACAATATAATAAATAGCTCTTGCCTTCAGAAGTATATGTTTTATAACTGAAATTATTGCGTTAAAAACTTCAAATTTTTTAATGATAAAGGAAACAATTAAAATATTTTTACCAAACCGTAAGATTTTTTTTTAAATTTATAAATTAATTGTGCTGATTTAAATCGATTTTCCGTAATTAAACTGTTCAAAATTACCCCGAAATCAGTTTTCTTCCCTTGCATCTTATCGATTACTTTTAGCGCAAAATGTTTTCTCCCTTATTTATTAAATAAAGTAAACAGAAACCTAATAAGCAAATATTTTTATCAAAAGCAACTGAATTTAATTAACGAGCTGCCCGCTTCATTAAAACTTCACCTTAAGATAATTGATTCTAACTAAAATGCAATGTACTTCGCATAATTCGAGCAAGTAAATTGATACTATATTTCTAGTGAACAAAATTTTAGCACATTGTTCGAATTTATAGGTGGATATCTAAATCCATGTGAGTAGGAAGTCAAACGCACCATTTCATTACGCAATTGTTTCAGTGATCAATACTTTTTTTAAGCTTTAATACATTTCGGGAAAGATCAGAAATATATTTCATCATAAAAGGATTTCACACTAAGTTCAAATTAAATCTTATTCAGACTTTATTATTGAAAAATTAAATCTTATTTAGACTTTATTATTGAAAAATTCTTATGTGTATTCTAACTTAAAAGTAGATATTTCAATTTAAATTATTAGGAGATTAGACATGATTACAAAATACATTTAGTTATCAGTAAAATATAAGAGAACATATGTCAAATTCTTATTTAAATTTCATTATTGGAAGACAATCATTATATTATCTATCACAAATATTATCGAAGTTGATCATTATTTTTCCAGAACCAAAAATATGTGGTTAAGTATTTGTTGTTTGGAGTAAAATTTCAAAAATTAATAAATTTTCTTATTATGGAATTAAAATTTGCTTTGTTCAGATAATTCAGAAAAAAAGTATGCAATACAAAATTGTAAAAAATATACATACATTTTGTTTTATCTAATTTTGGTACTGTAATTGATTTTTAAACCGTTATTGGTATGTACATGCATTTATTTGGGGAAAATGAATTAAATAAAACAAAGGATTATGTATTACGTTGAAACAATAAATGCACTATTGAGGAATTGGAAAATTTGCATTGCTCCAGCTTCCCTTTAACATTTAACATAATATTCTTGATTAATAATCATTGCTTAGGCAAAACGTTTTAAAACTAAAACTGACCGAATTATGAAGTCATAATTTTTTATTATTTAAAGAAACAACGAAACGAAACTTC
The DNA here is from genome assembly GCA_026543055.1 of Argiope trifasciata. Lineage (NCBI taxonomy): Eukaryota > Metazoa > Arthropoda > Arachnida > Araneae > Araneidae > Argiope > Argiope trifasciata. The sequence continues at coordinate 884,439 of JAPMOQ010019658.1, read as the reverse complement.
TAACCACATTTGGAAAATTGATTTTTATTTAAGTTGTTGTTTATTTAATTTAGAAGTTGCTTCACTTTAACTTCTGATAATATAATGGTACAAAAACTAGTTTTTATGTTATTTTAAAAATAAAAATTACCAGAATAATACCGGTTTACCTGCATGATTTTTAACAAAATTTTGAATTTTTTAAAATGTATTTTTATTACATAATTTTCAATAATATATTACTGTAATATAAGTATGCAGCGCGTAATTTTTCAAGTATTAATTACTTGATTTTTTTCCACTCAACTGAATACCTGCTTTCGTAATTTACTTTTAATTTGAATATAAATCAAAATCTTAAGTCAACTATTTTATGAGGAAATATGTTATCTTTTTATGAAACTTAGTTTATAATTTTTTTTACCTTATTCATAAAATATATTTTATATGTTTAAAAGAAAAGTTTTCCTCTCCTTTAAAATATTCTCAGTATTATTTCCTTCATGACATATCGAATAACGACAGCCTTAAAGCAAAGTTTTTGTCTTATTGACCAAAAGTCAAATATAGGGATTCTTTATTTTTTCCTCCAAATTAATTTTTATTGCCATGAAAATAACCGAGAATATAATAAAGAAAAAACAGAAACTGTTACTCTCAGTTTCTCCAATACCATAGCTTAATGATTCTTAATCGATAGGAGATGAACGCACAGAAAATAGGTCTCAGATATGTGGAATTCATTTTTGTAACATTTTCGTTTACCAAATAAATTATTGTAGGATTAAGGAATTTTGCACATACAAAGAAACATTAACAAAATAGATTGATTTCAGCTTCTGTTAATAATTGGTAACCAATTTAGTATTTAATCTTTATATCGAAAAATCAATGCTTTCTTGAAATTTTAATAGCTATTTTTATGTGAATTGCGCATAAAATAAATTTCACTGGCAAGGGATGGAAAGGATATGACGTGTACGATACCTATAAACGAGTGAGGCCAAGATTGAGAATAGAAATAGCTCCGAATTATGAAAGAATTTAATCTTAGATTCAGATACCATTTTAATATCAACTCAGAAATATAAATGGTGAAGTAATGCGTTTAGTATTTATTCTAGATTATTAGAATCCCTCCATTTACGTTTAATAAAAGTAAACTATTTTCAACGTAAAATATATCTGATCATAATAAAGTCTAGATTACAGAGAAGTTTTGGAATCCAGTTTGAGGGAAATACAAAGGATAAGAAAAATCAAGTTTGTCCATGGTATATTTATCTAAATTTTATTTCAAAGTATGTAATATTTGCTAACTTTCTCATTAAAAAAAACTAGACTGGAAGATGTTAATTGAAAATACATTCGTCGTTCTCATATAATAAAAGAATATCAAATATATTTCTACAGCAATACACATAAATAGAAAGATATGAAACTGAATCAGCTATGACACTTTAAAAAACTCAAAACTTCCTAAAGATAATTATCATGCCCTATTGGAATCGAACACTCTTACAAGAAAAAAAATGGAACATAAATCCTTAATATGTAGTAGTGCATGAAAATGTCACTCCAAAAATTGCCTTAAATTAGTTGCACAATTTTCTATGGTAAGCGCAAGATTTATCTTAAGTGCCAGTACATGGTAAATATGCAAAACATTGGATTCTAATATAAAAACTGGTGTCCAACATAGTTAGTTGTTGGCGATTAAATGCAAATTGACTGGAATAGCAGAAAGGTAAGATGTCATGAGAATCATTTAATGATTAAGTTTATGAAGTGAAAAAAACTAAGAGAATGAATATTAAAAATGATTTTTTTAATTTAACTTTTACACCATAACTATAAAGTAGAGCAAAATAAATCTTAAATGTTTCTTCCAGGAAGATCATTGGGTTTCTGTTAGAAAAAAGGGAGTTTGTAAGAAAAATGAAATTGTCAATAGAATGCATACTATTTTGGAATGAAGTATCGTTGTTTGAGCATGAAAACACTATTTTAATTCTGTTAATTATAGTTTTTGTAATATATATATATATATATATATATATATGATAAAAAAAATCAGAATACTTGGTTTTGTTTTTTTCTGATGTCTTGCAAGATCAAACTGTTGTTTTGTTTGCATTTTATGTGAAAGAGCAGAATTTTCTGCCAAATTAATTTTATCCTGATCAACTTCGTTTGAGTAGAACTATACTGGAACCAACATATCCCAAAATATTTAATGCAGCTACCATTTTAATGATTTCACTACATATTTTAAAAATTGTATATCTGGAAAGTTTTGAAGAAACCTGAAACTAGATAATACAAATATAATTTCGAAATTGAATAAGCACAGGAAATCTATTACATGATTGCCTATTTTTTGTGAATCAGTATAAATGAAATTTGGTTTAAAATTAAACTAAAATCAACCTTTCAACAACAATGATTATACTGAAAGAATCAATAGATGAATTAAGGAGAGAGTGAAAATTTAATTGCATAAATAAAGTTCATACTTCAAATTGAAAAGTTTAAAAGAGTTGCAAGTTTGCAAATTTAAAAGAGTTGTGCAGATATATACAAAAGCATAGTTTTGAATGATATGTATAAATTTTCCACCTGAGAGTATTAATGCTATACCGTTTATCTTGAGTAATGACATAATTCATATTTATCTGCAAAATATTTTAAATTTTCTGAATGCCCAAATTCACCCATCTGAAGAATGCCTCTTTCATTTTGATAAAGCATCACCCAACCTAAATATATTCTGTGAAATTAATCAGAGTTGTACTATATAGCTTATAGCTTAAATATTTAAAACACAGTTCAGTTCAGTTCCATTTACGTCCCGTTTAAAGCAACACGAGGGCTATTTTGGGACGGACCTCGTAATTTTGAACCACAGTCAGATGACGAGGACGACAACTGAAGTGGCACCCCCCTCTCCACACCACACCACACCAGCGGGAGGACTTTGGCCTGACAGATTTAACGTGCAAGAGACCCCCTCACACGATGGATCTTCGGTGGAATCGAGTCTCGAACCTGAAACCCTCCGGTTCCGAAGCCGAGACTTTACCACCGGGCCACCGCAGCCCTATTTAAAGCACAGACACATTTCCTAATAGGCTGGAACCAGTATATTGTTTTATGATATACAAATCATTTGTAAATTTAGATCATAGTATGTAGAAATAGCTATGTCTGGATACAGCAATATACAGCAGTAAAAGCATACAAATGCAAAATCGTCATTTTATAAATTATAATACAAGAAATTAAAAAATAAAATAGATTAATTTAGCATAATTTTATCCAACACTAATTTGAATTTCAAGAGTTATGAAATAATTCCTCAATTCACCGGTCAATGATATACAAGATTTATAAGTTTGATATCTTATTCCATTATTTACATTATTGTTATTTATTTTTGATAATTATTATTTATGACAACTTATTTTTGATGTAGCTTTTTTCAAATTGTCTACTGGTATAAAGCAAGAAGTCTTTATTAACAGTTCCTTACCTTTTCCATTGTAGGGAAATCTGAAATATTTCATCTCAGATTTTTAAGACAAATTAGATACTTCATGACGAATGCTCTTTAGCAACAAATGAAGTATTAGATGCATAGAAGATAATTTTTTCTAATGAAGTAATTGTTTATATAAACTGTAGTTTTAAGATAATGAAATAAGAATCCACCGAACAGTTACAAGGATTCTTCTGCTTGAAATAATTTTTATGCAGAATTCTTTAAAAATTAAAATGACAAATATTCATTATTCTCAATACTGGTAAAGATTTCAATGAGCCTCTAAATTAAATTATTCTGATAGTTCAAAAGAATTTTGTCTTAAGAATTATTTAGAGGAACGTAACAAAAAGCCAAGTATAGGAATTTTATTTGTAGCTAAGCAATAGGTAACTATAAACAAGATTTGGAAAAAAGTGTTTCAAAATATCTTTAAATAATGCCGAGTTTAAAATTTTAATAGAATAGTGCACTGTCTTTAATATGGTAAACTAGGAAATTTCCACTGATTGAAATTTAATTTTCGACCAACTCAGACAAACCAGATTGATAAGACAGACCACTGAATTCATACTGATAAATTAATCCGAATTAAATGAGCTATAGCAAACCCTTATAGCAGATGCCAGACAACTGTTTATCACATTCTTGTTTTCGCTTCCTAGACTCGTATAGTCCATATCCATCACAGCCCAGGAGTGTTTACCTCGGATACTTCAATAATTGCATTAATAAGGATTCCATTGAATGATAATGATAATGATTTAATTTAAATGAGCTCATATTTAGCAAATACGATTTAATTAAATACAATGTTAATTGATGTTATGTGGTATTAGCACCGTGTTAACTGAGGATTTTGCCTCGAGTATAAGATTAATTTCAAACTCTACCTTTTTAGAACTTATTTATTTATTCAATAATTTGAAAATTATATTTATACCTTGGCATTGAGTAGAATTCTTTTAGCCTCTGAAAATAATTTGATATAGCGTAGAGTACCCCTACTTTGTCGAAAACGAATTTGGTATCTGCTTTTAATTCCATGGTTAGACATGAAGCTTTTAACTATTACTATTGTTCCACTAAAGAACTTCAGATTTTCCCCACCATATTACCGAAATTGAAAGCATAATTTTCTGTATAAATGGATTTCTGTGAGTATTTAGGCTCTTAAATAAGTATTGTCTAAGAATAATTCACTTACATATTCAATACCAATAAATTTTATTGTCTGACAATTAAATCACCATCATTAAATATTAAACATAAAGGTTATGGTAAAAATATAAGAGACTTGAATTTCTTATTAATGGAAAGTATGTTGTAAACAGTGTATAAGTAGTGAATTTTCATGAGTATTGAAAAAAAAGAAGACATAAAAAGTATTTATAGCAATTATTAATTTGGAATTTTTGGTATTCAAAAAGGCACAGAATATTTTATATTTGTGTAAGATTTGACTGCCTATAAAATTTTAATAATCCATCTATTTTCGTTGAATAATCAATGATACTTTTTAAACAGATAAAATTTCAAAAGTATTAACATCAAACATATTTCTCTCTTGACAATAAAATTCAAAATATGCTGATAAATATTAAAACTTCGCAATTTCCACAAATGCATTGCCTGTATCATCTAATCTTTTTGTAGCAACATTAAATATAAGTTTACTTGGGTAGAAATTGTTGCGCCATTTACAGAAAAAAAAAAGTATTTTCAATCGCCTTTCACCAATTTCATGATTGTTTTGTTCTCTGAGTTTAATTTCAAACCATTTTATCTTGTAGCTCCATTTAAAGTTATTGATGCATATTCTCTGAGTATAGAATTATTATTCCGATTAATTTTCTTTGTGAATTTGTGAATGGTTTTCATTATAAAGAATATTGTATGCAATATACTTGTTTCTCCTCCTCCCATTTATGTTGTAACCATTGCGAAACAATTCTTCTTGAGAGAATGAAAGGGAAAAATTATTATGTTGTTTACTGCTTAAAAAAACAATTTTACTTTCCCAGATTAAAATTTTCAATCATAACTGACGTACTGTAAGCGATTAATTTCTGGTATGAATAAACGGCAAAGATTAAATGATGTCAGTTCGTCCATTAGGGTTGCAGATATCGAACATTCTCCCGAACTTATTTTTAAAGTCGAACTTTCTATTTTTCTCTGAAATGTTTAGAATGTTTGCTTACTTTATTACTTTATAAATTAGTAAAAATGGAAAAGGCGACTTAAAAATAAAAATATGAGAAGAAACGAATCAAAAAATCCAGACTGGAACTAATCGTCATGCAGCTCATGAAAGCAAACTCCGCATACAACTGATTGAAGTCGATTTAAAGTAAAAAAATAATTGAAGGTTGAGTAAAGGTTGTTTTCAATTAAAAGTAATTGAAGATTAATTTGAAGTAAAAAGTAATTAAAGGTTGATTGAGGGTTGATTTGAAATAATAAGTAATTGATGGCTGAGTGAAAGTTGATTTGAAGTTTTAAAAAAATTCATGGTTGAGTGAAGCTTGATTTGAAATAAAAGGTAATCACTAAATTCAGATATGCTACTTATGGGAAAATCAGAAAAATGATTTAATCAGATCTACAGACAAATATTGTGAGAAATTTCGAAGTTGTCTCCCGTTGCAAAGAGTGTTTTCATACGCAGGATCAAACTGTTTTTTTTTAATATTTGTAATTTCATAAAAGAATTTTTTTTTTGAAAAAGTGGAACTTATGTTATTTCTTTCGAGTTCACAGAAGTTCTGAGGATTTCATATAATGGGTTAAAGGTGTTGGGAATAGGAACTTAATAGAAAAACTTTTGAAAACATGGTACTTTCGTCGCCTACCTAATAAACAACGTAAATTGGATTTAAGAATACAGTAGAAGCACCATAATCTTTTGAATTCAGAAATACCATGTTTACAATCATCTTTTAGAAAATATCGAGAAAAATTGTTTACGTGAAGTATTGTCTGACTAAACAAAATTGCTATTTTTGGGGGGGAGAGAATATTTGAAATTGAGCAGAACAGTAGAGATACATATAAGAAGCAATAAGAGCAATAACAGTTTAAATATTCTTCTCAGATGATAATATTATTTTTCTATATTTCTTTATATGTATCATAACAGTTGTAAATATTTATAACGTTTTCATTAAGAAACGGACCTTTTTTTCTTCCTCTATTCATTGATATATTTCAAGAAATTCCTTTCAGTGCATGAAAAGCAAAGCAATTAACTTTGTAAAAAAATCTCTTTCAGGATTTTTTTTTTCTCATTTTAAAACTCCTAACAAAGAAAAACAATAACTGAACAATTCAACAAGCTTTAAGGACAAATTTAAAATTGAAGCTTTAAAAGCAAAATGCAAAACATAATAATTCTTTATTACAAGAAGCCAGACAAGTGAAATTTGACATCTTTTTTATTATTTAGATTATATATATATATATACATGAAATTTTGAACCAAATTCAGTAAGAGATTGATTGATTCTTTCATGTATATGTGAATTTAATAACTCAAAACCATTGAACTAGATTTATAAAATTAGATATATTTTTATTATTTCAAAATTTCAAATGTTTGTGAAAATTTTAAAATGCAAATTTTTGTCGAATAGAAAGATGCCCAAACTGTGAATCGATTCCTCAAATAATCTTCGAAACTTTTTATCAAAATAAATTATCTATTAATGTATAAATATGAGAAATTCAGTGTGAATATGATGGTGGTGAGTCAAATAAAAATAAATTTAATCTAAAATTTCATGTGACACGGTCTTTATTTGATTACTTTATATATTTTAAAATTATTTACTAAAGTAAAGTTATTTGTATCAATTAAAACGAATTAAGTTTTTCATTCCTGCTGAAACTAGAACATAAGTAATGCATACTAATTGGCATCAAAATAAATAAATACAACTCACATTAATTGAGATATAAATATTTCAAGCTTACAGTTTGTTTATTACTGTTGAAGTTGTTAATGTCAATTAAGTGCTGATTCCGCAGAAAACAATATTGTTGAAAAATGTTTCTAATTGAGTTCTTGTCATTACTCCAATATTGATCAAGATGAGCACCTCACATTTTATATTTCGCTATTTTATATATGCTATATGTGTATACACACTTTCTGAATTTTGATATTATCTATCTAACAATTGCTATATAAGTTGTTAAGTATTATAAATGCAAAATACAATTTTTTTCCTTCTGTAAATCTCTATTAATAATTAGAAAACATGCATGTAGCTGATTATCTATCTGTCTGTCTGCCTATCTTTATATCTATATCTATATGTGTGTGTGTGTGTGTGTGTGTGTGTGTGTGTGTGTGTGTGTGTGT
>JAPMOQ010019658.1:832789-876543 GCA_026543055.1 Argiope trifasciata | reverse complement strand
GTGTGTGTGTGTGTGTGTGTGTGTGTGTGTGTGTGTGTGTGTGTGTGCGTGTGTGTGTGTGTGTGTGTTTCAGTTCTTTGTAGTACAGGCAAGACCTAAGCCTGCCAGACTTGACATATATGTTACTTGAATGGTCGGGACGTGATCTCGCAAGTGATTTTTAAATCAAAATTTAAACTAATTAAAAATATGGAGAAATCTTTATGTCCCATTATAGTAATACCAAATCGATAAACTTGGCGTAAAAACAAACTATCAGATTTCATCCTTCTTGTTCAAAGCATTTTTAATTTATTATTAATTAATGTTCTCAGACAGATGGCGGATAGACAGGCATAATTCCAAAATGTGTTTTTTAAGATTGCCTGAAACATGGAGATGACTCGTAAAGAGAAAAACTTGGATGAGTCTCGTGTTTGAACATTTGAAGATATAATATTTTCTCTTTGTATACTACGTATGCGTGAAAGTAAAAAAAACCCTTTAAGATATGATATAAATATACCAGTAAATGTAGACGAAAATAGAAGTGTCATTGTCATTTCAACCACCTTCGGGTGTTAGATGAACCATGTAATCTGATTTGCAGAAAAATATGACGTAAATTGAGAATAATAAAAGGTTTTTTTTAGGACCTCTTAAAATAATTCAGATTTTTAGTTCTCTAGCATCATGGACAAGAAAAGAAAATATCCTTTCCTTTCTAAAGGTTTTAACGAAATTTTCTATATTCTTTGGCTATGATAAAAATGTAATTCTTTCCAAATCTTCAACCCTAATAAAAGTTTTTTTTTCTTTTGCTTTATAGCGCACATTATTCAAAATATTTTTTAACATTTTATCCTTCAAAAGAGAAAGGAAAGATATCTTTTTATAAAAAAAACATTATGTTACTTTTCTATGATAATAAGAATGATATAGTGTATGAGAATGTCCCATAAATTTCTTTCCGATTTATAATATGAATTTATAATGTTTGCTGTTTAAGATGTTATTTATTTTATTTATGTAAGAACCTATTGTGCTAATACCTTCTCCTATCTCTGTAGAAGCCTCATTGCGCATTCTTTCAAAAATTATTGTGTTTTGGACAAGAAATAATCCTCGAGGTGCGCTTTTATTTTGCTATTGGATTTAAAGCACTTATCGGGAAGAGGATATTTTTAACAGAAAGAAGTAATAAACAGATACAGCAAAATCTGGAAAGTATGCAAGATGCTGTAAAATACCCAATCAAATTGTAATAGCTTTTTTTCTTACTACTAATGCAAAATGTAACCTCAGGTTGTCATGATGAAAAACAGCACTTCGTCTGTTCATTAATTATGTTCTTTTTTTTTTCTCTGTCAGTTTTCAATTAATCCAGTTGATGAAAGTATTTCGTAGAATTTATTATTTCACCTTCAGGAAGGAATTCCTAGAAAATGAGGCCTTTTCAATCCCTCCAAATGGGCAGAAGGACTTTTTTGGAGTGCAATCTCAGCTTTGCGGCAATTGATTGTCTATTGTCCTTACACCAAGTGCATTTTTTATGTACATTTTCATATAAAATCTAAATTTCGTCTCAGTGACAAGACCCTTTACAAACTTATCCTTTTACGATGAGAAAGAAGCTTTTGGGATTCACTAATACAAGATATTTTGACCTAAAATTAAATATTTCTGAAAGATTTACTTTAAAAGTAAAACGTTACATTAAATCGCAAAGAAATAAATTCTGTAAAATAAACTAAATTATGAGAATTATTTTCAAAATAGACCAATAAAACAAAAATTAAGGAATAAAAAGCGAAAGGAAAGGAGTTATATAGAAATTTTATTCACAGACAGAACTAAGGAATTATAAACTTAGATCAAATCAGATTTTTGATTTTGTAGAACTGTATTCATGTTTGATCTCCTCTTACTATTGCACTGTTTGCTTTCAGAAATCTTTCCCCTTCTACAGCCGTTTTCGATGTCCGCTCTCCACAACATACATAGAGACCTAACTAAGCAGGTAACGACATTTAATTAAATATAAAATGTCTTCTTTTTCATCATAAAAATTTAGTATCGTGTAATCAGTAAAAGTATTCCTTATTTAAATTAAATTAAAAAAGAAAAAGTTAAATGATAATTAATTGAATGAGGTAAAATATATTCCTACCTCTCAATTCCTATTCATGCACTCCCTATATATATTTATATATCTTGCTCAAATTTTCTGTCATTAATAAAATGTTTTTTATTCATCCACTTAAGTTCAGCTACATTTTTTAAACTTGTAATGGATAACACTTGATGCTGACATAGTTTTTTTTTAAATATTAATTCATTTAAATATAATTAATTTTTAATACTTTAAATCGAGTTTTATCCGTTTATAATAAAAATAGATATCAACAGGCAGTATCTCATTAGTTAAAATGAGAGTATTTCTGCATTTTTCACGTGAAGGGGGAAAACGCGAGCTCAATTCTTGCAAAAATCAATATTTTTTTGATAAATTAATTAATTTTAGTTTTATATGGGATAAAAATATTTCTCTTATATCAGATATTTCTTAGGATATGAATTTAGGTATAAATACCGTCTGTGCCGAAGCGAGTTGATCGCTGGAAAAAAATTTCTTTGGTCACTTAATATTGTGATTCTGTCATATGTATATGATCCTAATTACTTAATAAAAAGTAACTAAAATGAAAATTTTTTTGTTGATCTTTGGAGAAATCGGCTTAAATTTTTGTATATATTATTATTACTTAAAATGCTTCGCTGGACATTCTTGAAATATGAAAAATTATCTAAGTGAAATAACTATTTCAATCAAGCCAGAACTATAGAAAATGAAAAATAAACCAGATTAATAAGTTCCTTTACAAATATATCGTCTCACTCATATATATTGTGAAGTTATTAATGCGCTGAACAAATCAATTTCAAAAAAAAAAAAAAGAAGAAAAAGAAAAGAAAGAAAGAAGAAGAAGAAGCATATGTTACGAAAAGTTTGTTTACTGAAAACAATGTAGAGAGGTCGATAGGTTCAAGGAATAATCTTTAGTCGCAATATTCCATCTTTTTTATATTTCTCTTATTTATTTATGTTCAGACATAATTTATCTCTCTTGGTAGATGAAACATCGAAAAAAAAAATGCCAGTGAATACTGCCTGAAGGGAAGGAAAAGTAATGCCCTACAAGCGAAAGAAAATTACATTACGATTTCCTTGATTTTTCAAGAAACTTATCAAAAGATTTTGAAAAGAATATATATTTGAGCGTTGTTCTAAGAATTTGTAACAATAGTTTTAACCCTTTCAGGGGCACTATGCCAAAAATGATTTTTTTTTTCGAAACAATTATTTAAATCTGATTATATCCTATTACTGACATGTAATTTACAGTTAAAAAAAATTAAGGTCCTTAGGGGGCTGGGGGGTAGGTGACATACTGGGTATGTCACGCGCATCTAGAACATGTTTTGGAGCGAATTCACAAATATGCAACTCGTAATTAGAAGGTATTTTTATGAAATGAAAGCAGTTTTGGGGATTCATGACGCTTTTTAACATGAATGACGCAAAAAAATGAGCTTTTTGAATTCGAAAATAAAGTTTATCGGAATAAAATGAAGACAAATTACATCATATGAAAACATGCTTCCATCTTGAATTTTTTGTGTGGAAACAGAATACTTTCTAAGACTCGTGCTGCCGTCTATTGGCAAGATAAAGACTGAAAAAACGTTAGGAAATTTTATGTAGTTATTTCAACGCGATTTTCTAGTTTTAAAAAAATTGTAAAAAGGTGACATATGGAGTATGTCACCGCCCCTCGAGGGTTAAATATATGCAGATTAATTTTCCGAGTGACTTTCTCTCTTATACATTTTTATTTAATTTAAATTATTTTAATTTCATATAAATTAGATTGGGCAGATATTATTTGACTGAAGTATTAAAACAGTCAAACTTCATAGATTACTGATTTCTCAAAAGAAAATACATTTTAATAAAATTTTCGTTACTTATTATCGATTTATTTCTATAACAAATTAAAAATTAACCTAGGTAAAATTTAATTTTATATCATGGATGCGATTTAAGAAAAACATGGCTTAAATTTAAAAAAAATTGGAATAGATTAAAAATTTAGGAAAAAAAATAATAACAGTAAAACTGTTTTAAAAAGAAATCATTGAATAGTAGTCAAAATGTGAAAAAGAAATTTTTTATATAAAAATCTTGAGTTGAAAGCAAAGTTCGCAAATAGAGGAGAATGCGAAAAAAGATGTAATCGAAACTATTTAACAAATTTCTTCTTAATGAACATCAAAAGAAAAATAATTCTTAAGAACCGATTAAAAATTAAAATATAATTAATACGAATGTAATTTTTTAATTAATCTAATGTCAGTTTTTTAGTGTTTTTCTTTCATTTCCATATTTTTCCTTAAAAAAAATTTTTTTTTAACATTTTAACGGATTAATATGAAAATTCCTTTTTAAAAACTTATATTTATTTCTATTACTTTATTGATTTAAATTTTGTAAAACGAAAAATAACAGTGGCGAATAAAGCATCAAAACGAAAAATCATTCAAAATTTATGTTTTCTGCATTTTTAATCAGCTACATTCAAAAAAAAGTTTCTTGTTTTAGTTTAGAATTCGTATACGCAGATTGCCTTGCAGAATACCATTTCCGATAACATTTAAACACAAATTTCAGTCAATTCTTGTGGATATAAATGGCAGAAATCTCTTTATTACTGTGTGTTGAGATTAAAAGAGATGTCCACTTAAATGACAACATAGATGTCATTTGTTCTCGGTTCAAAAATCCGCTTGGGTTTTACGTATGCGTCAATATGCTTTTATTTAGTTCAAATAAGTATAAGAGGAAATATGACAGAAACAGATGCTTTTATATAAAAATAAGGTAAGCCTAGCTTATATGCGAATGTAGGAGGTATAAAAACTGAGCATAATTTGTAATATTGTCAGAAAAAAAGATATTAAATCACAATAAAACACTTCATAAAAAATTATTAAGGGACTTAAACATAAAATTTCGACGAATAAATTAATATTCATAAAATTTGGGAATTCACTGTTTTGTAAAATAATAATAATTTTTTATTTGTCATTGAATTTTTGATAGCATTTTTAGATCAACAAAGGTAGATATTTTCGATAACATTTAATGCTATTACATAGATTGTTCTTCTATCAATTCCTGATAGTTTTTTTTCATTTTAATTAGTTGATATTAGTAATCAAAACACAAATTTGTTTTAAAATAAAATAATGTGTAAAAAAAAAAAAAACGACATTTATATACATATAAAAAATAATGAAGAAGTATTTCACATGACAAATTTCAAGGTCAAAGAGTGATGAAGAATTCCGGAAATGTGCACATCCTTCTATGTCTCACTCTATATAGAGGTAGAAATCGAATTAATTCTAAGGAGGATAATGATCTTAAAATGCATTAATGAATAGCCTCTTTTTTCTCTGTATATTCGAGTTTCCTGAGCCCTAAGATTGATGTTCATTTTTATATTGCGCATGCACATACTTTTCCTTATCATAGAAATATTTCTACAACAGACTTTTTGTTTTCAATTTAATTATTCAAAGTTACCATCGTTATTTGCGCAGTATCATATGTCTGGCATAAATCATAAATGAGAGCTTTTGGCATGTATAATACAAGATTCATTACTGCACATTTTATACAACGTTAGAGCCAATCACATATCGAATATTTCTGCTAATTCTTCTGAGGGGAAATGTTAAGCACTTTAATATCATTTAATAAGACATGTTATTAGAAAAATTAGGAATTATTTTAAAATTTTCTTCTTTTTTAAAGCAATTCTTATAATTTTCAAATTTTTTTCTAGTTCTTACATGGATTCTCAATTATTCGAGATAGCCACTTTCAGTTTCCTAAAATTCCTTTTAACATCACCAACGATTTTGCTTTCACTGTATTACAATCTGAAATTTATTTCCTCTTAACTCTGATTTTACTATAGGAAAGGAAAGATATCTCTCGGATCGAGAGCTGGCAAATACGATTCGTGCTTTAAAATAAAAATATCAAACTTGCCAAAAACATCTTTTAAGATCGAATTGTTGGGCGGTCATTACTTTGATAAAGATGCTAAGACGCGTAATATTCCCGATTTTCCGTAAAAAAGGGACTTGGACAAACAGTCCAAAAACCATCCAAAAACATGATTATAATACCAGCACTCATCCATTCGCACTTGCTTCCTTATGATTACATTTTTAGCGGATTTTCAAATTATATAGTTATTTCATCTTAACAGAAGCTCTAATTGTTCAGAGTTTATAGCCGAAATTCGATTCCTTCTGAACACTTCTCATTTATTTCCAGGATAGCATACACAATTTTGCAAGACCTATAACTAATATACAGATTGAAACGTCAGCATATATTAACGAAAGAAAATGAGTTTTAAAACTAATTGCTGAGAATTAGAACTTGAATGCGAATTTGAATAATTGTACTTCATTTCGTGATTCAAATATTTTCCAACAAACATGATGTGAAAATATGGGGGGAGAATTTTAGCACTTGTGACGTCCTCCTCATTTAATCAGTGTATAAAATACGCTGTCTGTCACAACTTAGCCTTAGTATTTGTCACCAACTTGACATCAATATTACTAAATTGACATCCAATAGAATTCCGAAAAAAAAAAACTTTCTTATAACAGTTAGAGAAGGTCTCTTTGTAACTTTTTAAAAGAACGTAACAACTTTTTTGCAACTATTCAAAATTAGTTTTTTGTTTTATCATCAAAATCAAACAAAGAAATCAACCAAATATCCAATTACAACTGTGCAAAATACAAATTATAGATATTTGTTATAAATCGAAATCCTTGAAGATCTTTTGCCTATTTATCGAATCATTCTCAAAAAGAGGCATGAATAATATTATTTAAAGAATAATAATGCATTTAAAGAAATAACATTTTTTTCCTGAGAAAAGCAATTTGGAAATTATTACAAAACTGGCAACTAAACTAATAAGCTAGGATTTCAGCGTTTATGATTTTAACATTATTTCTATGATTTCTTTCACCATATTACTAACAAGAAGTGTTTAAATGAAAATTCATGAAACATTGTAACGACATAACCGCTACCATATTTGCCTATGCCGTTATGAAGATCATAGCAAGAGATTTAGGAATGTGATTTGAATCACTGGCGTAGATCGAGTAGAGGCTTTTATAAAGCGCCGTCAAAGTGGAATTCCTCTAGAGCAGAAAAACTGGCCAAATTTCTTATGTATTGTGAGACACTCAGAAGACTAAGTAGGTCCATCAAGAGCTAAAGACTGGGACTACACACGGAGGTGTGGTTCTGATTCATGATAACGCACATTCACTCGTTTCGAGAGTCGCGTATGAAGAACTGACCAAGTTCAAGTGGGAGCAGCTTGAATACCCACCCTATAACCTGGACATGTCAACCTGCAATTTTCATATATTTGGTCCGCTGAAAAACATGTTAAAGCGAAGCCCTTCAACTCGAATGGCGAACTCAAGGATGTTGTGAAGAACTGAGTCTCGTCATGGCATCAAGATTTCTTGAAACAAGGAATCATTTGGCCCATTACACAATGGCATCGTTGTGCTTAAGTTTATGGTATATACTTTGAATAAAGTCAATTCATATCCACAGTGTCCTTCCGTAACTTTTCATTTGAACACTCCTTGTAAAAAGAAAAGTAAACAATTTCGGTAAAAAAACTATATATTTATTCAACATCTAGATTAGAAAATGTAGGGTACAATAATTCAAAATATTTTTTCAGTTTTTTTATTAAGTTTATTAAAGAATTCTTAATAAAGAGAAGTAAAATTCTATATTTGATATATTAAGCTGATTTAAAATACTCTCCAGTAATTAAACAGCACTCTATTCCCTTCAATGCTGATTTTCTTCCTTTACACATCAGTTGAAGTATTGATTGAGTACAGAAATTTTCTTTTTTATTTATTCATTAGCATGATTAAACCAAAACTAAATACGCAAATATTTTGAGTTAAAAAATAGTAATTCAATTAATGGGAATGCTATCACATTAAAGGTTTATCATAAGGTAACCGAATACCATTAAAACATGACCTACATTCAATAATTCAAAGAATTAAATTAACGATATCTTATGGTAAATAACTTTTTATGAGCCGTTAAAACTTATGAGGAAATATTTCAATCTAATATAATGAGAGATCAAACAAATTAATTCAGAACGAAATTATTTCAGTCAATTAACACAGTCAATTAATTGAAAACGGAATTTAAGTCAAAATTTCTTATTCAAATTTCATTATTAAAATACGATAATTATCTTATTCATAAAAGATGTTAATTATAGAATTATGATTTTTGTTTCTACTGAACACAAAATTTAATATGATGTATTTATTAATTGGAGTACGTATTCAAAATTAAAATAGTGAATAAATTTTCTTTCCATAGAATTAATATTTGCATTATTTTCTGATTTAAACAAAGGATATAAGATACAAATTAATAAAAAAAGTTATATAGAGTTTGTTCTCTTTTTCTTGGAATTATAAACGATTTTTAAACATTCAGTCATACTTTTTTGTATTCCCTTGGAGAATTTATTTAAATAACGCAATTAATTTTATATTGTTTGAAGGAACAAACATATTATTAAAACAAAACGTGGAATCTAAAATTTTACATACTATTTTCTTCTAATTTGTACCGCAGTTGTCTTGTAATATGTTCTCGGCTTCGGAACCTAAAAGTTTCAAGTTCGAGACTCTATCCCAACTAAGAACAATCGTGTAAGCACGTCAGTTGCACGTTAAATCCGTTGTGGCTCAATGCCTCTGGCGTGATGTGGAAGTTTGGAGAGCACTCGCTGATAGCCCAGGTGTCTTCACCTACTGACCTTGGCTCGTAATTACTAAATAACCCTTATGTTTTGTTTAAAACTTGAAATTAATTAACTTAACTCATTTTCTATTATTAACATTTAGTACTTTATTCTTAAATAATTATTTAAAAGAAAAGGTTTTACGGCTAAAATTGACCGTATTATTAAGCTTTAATTTTCATTATTTTAAATAAGACATAGATAACCAACAGAAAAGGTTAAATTTTTCAAAGCAACCAATTTAGAACATTACAAAACTATTGCAATTCTCTGAATCGGTTTAAAATAACTTCATTTTAATAGTTAGTTTCATAGTTAAAAAATTCATATTTGAGGTAATGTTTCTTGGCCTCTTAATAAATATAGCTATACTAATGAGTCAGGGGCAATAATACTCTCCTTTGATCAAAATAACATCTGAAATTTTCATAAAATGTGAGAAGAATCTAATATAAATTAAGAGAGAATAGTTGACCTTCCAATTAGAAATTTAGAGGTAGATGGCTCACAATTATGACAAAAAAAGATGGAAAAAGCGTCCCACAGCCAGCTCGATTACAATTCGTTTCTCTAACATTATTCGTATTCTGAGAAATGTTTGTATTTATTATTATTATTATTGCTTACATTTCCAAATTAAATCGTTTCTAATCACTCACATCAATCTTTTCTAATTATTCGCCGTTTCATGCTATCTAATATTTGTTTGAAGGAGCCGAATTTTATAAAATTATTTAAATGAAGAAAAGATAATTTTGTGTCAGTAGTTCATCTACTTATTTATTATTTTTCTAAGAACAGCAAGATATACAAATTTCAATTTTGTAAAAACATTTTATGAATTAAAGCAAGAGTCCTGGTAATTTTCTTTTTCTGTTACCCAAAATTGAGGATACATGTTGGAATTCGGTTAAATTTAAATTTCTTACGTTTTATGTGTATTTTACAATATTAATTTGTCCTATTTTCAATAGCGATAAGGGATGGTACCTATGCAAACCATATGTATGCATTGAGAATGCATAATTTTATTAAAGAACAAATTAAAATTTCAAAATGAGAGACCAAATGCTGACAAAATACCTTTCTTAATCCTTTAAATTAAGTTGATTGCATTTTTGGCATAATCTTTCACATATTGTCCCAAATTTCCCTTGAAAATTTTAAGTTAATTAATGGGAGGTCATGCTATATTTTCATTTACATAATCACTCATCACAAGTTAATAGTCTTAAAATAATTTAGTCAGATATTTTGCTATTTTGCAACATTAATTGTACGTCATATTTAATGTCAAACATAATTGTGAAGTTTTTGTATATGTAACATTCAACTCACACCATACCTCCATTAGTAGAGCTCATGTGGCTCTTTTCCATATGAGTTCTAGTAATAGAGTATAGATGTACCTGGATTTTATTAAAAAACTGTGCAACAATCTATAGCAAAGATACAAACAAATGACAAAACATAAATACATGCAACAAAAAGTTCTTGTTTAAACAAAAACAATTATCTTGTAGGAGAACAGTTATAAACTCAAAGTTAAGATAAAATACATTAATTCTAATTTAGAATTCATCACCAGTAGTAAAAACTCGGAATTGGATTTCTTAACCTGCAATAAATTGCCTTTTTATTCCAAATTCGTTTCTCGTATCTAGAAATAAACGTCATGAAATGGAAGTTAAAACATTGTGACATTAGACTATATTATATGAATAAAAGATAATACATCCAGGTCAAATTAATGTCTATATTACACTAAAATTGTATTATTTTACTGAAATAATTGTGAAGCAAATTGAAACAATGTATAATTATTTCAGCAATAAAAAACAAGAGCTGTAATATATATTAAGAATACGGGGTTTCTCTAGGGAAAATAACTAAAATCTAATTGAAAATTATTTTAAAGAAAATGTTTGATTAATAAAACTGAAAGCCTTTATTAAAGTCTTAATAATTTAAAAATTGAATAAATGATCTAATTTGTAAAAGCAAATATATGCTTATGTAAACATTCCAAAGTTCGATTATTTTGAAGAAACATTTCTACTCAAAAGCGAGATACTTCTAATGAATAGAAATTTACCTAGAATTTTAAAGTATAAAATGTCATAAGGATATCAGTTTTAATGATATAACATTTTATTTTAGATACTTCCACGCTTTAAAAAGAACGCAAGCTCTAATTTCAAAAATTAACGGTATAATTCTAAGTATCATTAAGACAAATATTTGGTTTAATTCAAATAGCTTTTCTATAAATAAGAAATATTCTCAAAAAACTAATTTTAATTTATATAGGGATAAAGTATCTGTTTTCTGTACGATTCAATAAAATATCTGATAAAAATCTCCGGTAAAAAATTTTTTTCAGATTATCACAAATTATTTCGCCTGTTCTTTTTTTCTTTAAAATTGACTGTAAGTCTATAATAAATTTTATTTCATTTCTTAATTTCTAAAGACAAGCAAGACAAACGATAGAACCAATGTTTTATCATAGCAATCTGTGTTAAAGAAATAGTATTTCTTTTCAATCAAGTTCTAGCAAAAGCAATCTCGTTAATATTTCTAAATTTATTTTCCTAATTATCCTTAAATTTATTTTCCTAATTTCCTTATTAAATCCTAATTATCCTAAGTGCAAAAGAAGAAGATTGCTTTGTCATTAATAATAACAAAAAGGTTTTGGACTTTTTAAAAGATAACAAAATTTATAAAATTAATACTTTTGACTTTGAAAATTTATATACCAACCTTCCCCATGAGAAATTAATAAATGTCTGTACTCTTATATATGACAAATATTTAAATGAAAATTTTTGAAATTTATATCTATGAGTCATTAAAATTTTATACAATGATGTAAAAAACAAGAACTTAATTAGCAATACTTAACACAAACAGAATAAAAACAACCAAAAAGCACGTAAAAACCCAATAGCTCTTAAGAATTTAAAAATATTTGGATGGTATTCTTCCCAGCCATACAAGGCGAGCATTGATCATGTTCTCAAAGATCTTACAAAGACAGTTTGTCAAAGCAATCGGCCTGTAATTTAGAGAGTTCGAGGTTTCTTTACAGGGTTTCAAGAATGGAATCACAATAGCTTCACGACATTGTGAAGGGTACTTTTCCTCAATCCAAATTCTGTGAAATAACAGTAAAAAATTTGAAAGAGAAGTTCTATTCAAATGGCGAAGCCTATTAGATGTGATTCCATCTGGCCCGGGACTGGTATCAAGAGTCTTGGATAATGCTACTTCAAATTCGTACATCTTAAATTCACAGTTGTATGAGTAAGTGCGTCGATCTTCAAAACGAAAGGCAACCATTCCGCGGGATTCTTAATTCCAGGAACTCAAGGCTATATTAATATGTAACGGAAATTTATGCGAATGCTTGGCCTAGAATATTGGCAACGTCTAATGGATCAGAATGCATCTCACTTCCTGTTTTCAATACAGGAATGGATGATTCACTATAAATACCATTAGCGGCCTTTAATTTCTTCCAAAAATACTTACTAGATGTAGAGGATGTGATGGATGATACAAATTTTATCCACGATTCCCTCTGAATACAATGGCGAATGCGACGAGCTAGCGCTCTGGCTCTTTTAAAAGCGACAAAGTTCTCAGTAGTTGGGTACCTTCGAAAGATGTTCCATCATTTTTTCTGCTGTTTGTTACTATCACGGCAAACTTCGCCCCATGGCGGGCGAAATTTTTGGGGGCGTGAAAAACTCTTTGGGATTGTGGTATTTGCGGCATTTATTATTGTATTAACTATAATTTTTATTGCTTCCGATATGTCTGATGTACTGACCATTTCATGAGTGATATGTGCCAATTGCATGAATGCAACCCAGTCTGCTCACTGGAAAATCTAAAGAGAAAGGCATTCAGTCGCATTCCCTCTATTAGCATACGAGACAATAACTGGGAAATGGTCACTATTGTACATATCTTTTTCAGCGGAAAATGTCATCAATGGCAAGAGTTTAGGAGCACATATAGCCAGATCAAGACTCTGAAAGGTACGTAAGGAAGTAAGTCTTCTCTTCACTATTGAGCAAGCAGAGGCAGTTATTAGTAAAACTGCTCCACCTGCCACCCGCGAGAATTTGTATTATTCGAACCCCACAACGTACAATGGCCATTGAAATCGCCTAGCAAGATAAAAGGCGAAGGATGCTGGTCAACTAAATTGTCAAGTCTTGCTGAGGTATAATACCCTTAGGCAGTAAATAAATTCAACAGACTGTGACCAATGTTCGTACATGAACTTGCACAGCCACAGCCTGAAGAGAAGTACTTAAATTAAGAGACAAGCTCGGATATGAATTGTATGTGAAGATACAGACTGTCAGAAACTCTATCTGCATCTTTTCGAGTATAATTACAACCGCGAAATTTAATGGCAATATTGAGTGTCAAGAAAGTTTCTTTGACACCAATAAAAATATGATGAAACTGGTTGATAATTGTCTTGATTTCAAAAAGTTTGGAACGAATGCCGTGACATTCCAGGAGACAAAAGTACTCATTAAGAAAAAGATTTTGATGACGAATGAGAACGAGCATTTTTTGAAGTTGCTAAGTCTTCGCAACTCATATCAAGTGAATTTTCATCCTTAGTTGGTTGGAGTTTAAAATCTGGGCTGGCTAGCGTGTCACCAAAAATGGCGATTACGTCTTTATGAACTATATTCTGATTCGCTAATCCTAGTGCGACTGAATTCTATAAATAAGATTTCTTAAATTTTACAAAAAGATCTTTTTGCGAAAATCCACGCTTCGCGAGTTTAAGCGTGAGTGAGATCTAGAGTTTATTCTTACGACCTTTTTTGTGTGTGAAATCTGGTTTAGAACATACTGGTGCATTTTTAGTTGAGCTATCAGAATCGGATTCAAATGTTTTTTCCAGGGACTTTGTTATTAGATTCTGTTTCTTGCAGTTGGCACAGGAGCAGTTTGAGCAAAAGGGTTTCGAACAATGGAAGCATAATTGATTCCAGTTGTAAGAGTTTTCATTTCAACTCTAGGTCTCGCTTCTGGATATGCTAAATCTACTTTTATTTTTGTGGTAGGGATTTCTTTCTCCAGTTTCCAGCGTGAGCTCGTTGGAGATTATGAGTGATGGTCACCATCCAGTTTGCGCACTTTTCCTGTGCAGTACATTGTTGGCTGCCATGCCCTTTTTCGGCACAACGGGCACAAGTGAGTGTCTCGCGGCAATTAACCTTCGAATGGCCAAAACGCTGGCACTGGAAACACCTTAATGGGTTAGGAATGTATTGGCGAACTGGTTACATTATGTCACCTGCACATATAAATTCTGGTAATTTGGGATTGTGAAAAGTGAGTATATAATGTTTTGTTGGTAAGAGTTGGCCATCTCGTCGAACTGTAATTTGGTGAACATTGGTTAAACTTTGCTTCTTAAATTCTGAACTCATTTCTTCTAGAGGAACATTATATAATTCTCTGCAAGTTATGACACCTTTGGAGAAGTTTAGCAAAGAGTGCGGACTCACATAAACAGGTATTTTGGCTACAGCTTTCAGTTTGGTATTTTGAGCTTGTTTTTTGGTATCGACTTGCACTAGTAAGTCACCAGAATTCTTATTGAGATTTCCTCATCAACGGTAGCCACAAAAGCTTTGTGGACAAGGAACGGTGAAAAAGAATAGAAAGTTTCTTACTTTTCGTAAATACGCTTCATTATAAAAAAATTACCAAAGTACAGAGAGATATTAAGAAATTTGATTACTTTTTGTCCACTGAAAAAAGATTTTACACGAGCCTCAATACGATATCAAAAAGGATTCGGATCTAACGACACCGCCCACCACGGAGCCCAACAAGGGAAGGCAATTACCGGCTCCTGTCATTCCCAGCCTAGGCATACACCTTAATGCTAGTCGTAACCTATACGCTGGGAGTTTCCTCCGGGAACAGTGACCACCTTAACGCCAAGCCCAAGAAATAACCCCTTTGCTTGATCCCTAGCAGACTAGCCACTCAGGTGACTAGGTACCAGCCGATTGATAGAACGGGAACCACAGTTCACCACCTGCAGTATTTGCTGTCCATGAGAAGCAGGAAGCAAACAGAGTGGCTATAGACTCTCATGGAGAGCTCTCTCGCCTACCCTCGAAGGATCAATCAAACAGTAGATGGTGGAGAGGAGAATAAATTGAAAGGGAATAAAGATCGCTGGGTACCTGGGGATTGGAAAATCCGTGCTCACCTAAAGAAAGTGAGCCCTGAAAGGTTCATCTGATCGCGGATCAAAATTAATAGATCCATCCTAAAATAACCCAAGCGTTGCTTTACGATGGGACGTTAATATAACTAAAGATGTATTTTATTTGTAGTTGAAATATCCTTTAAATTGAAATGTATTAAATTTTAAGGAGAAATAAAAACTAAAATATTGTTAGAATATAGAAGCCTAATGTAAATTATATTTGGTTTCATCGATTTTAACATGGTATCGAGAAGCATATCAAGATCCACTATTTTTAAATACCATGAACCTCCCTAAAAAGTATTTTCTGATAAAGCACTTTCAAACGGACTTTCATTATGAATATATTATATCATAAGGAAACTGAGCCGCAGGATAGCTATCGGATGAATCATAATAAAACTACTATCAACAATTTTATCAGCTTATAATTTATCAATCAGCGACAATTTTGAAATGTACATTTTATAAGTTTTAATTACTTTCAAAGGATCAATGGAATTTTGAAAATACATCGCATTTTACTTTTACATTATTCATTTATTATTTAAATCATAGAAACCTTTAGTGAGTTCATAAACTACTATCCCCAAAAAAAGGATAAATAATTTTATTTGTAACAAAACGAAGCCATTTACCGAATACAGAAAGCATCTTTGAATAAGCTCTTCGAAATGCACAGAATAAACAATTACAAAATAATAATAACTATATACTCAAATCGTAAGTGGTAATCTTCACATATAATATATATCAAAAGGCTACTTTCAAAATTAATGTATTAAAAGATACGTTTTGAATCTAGGGCTGCGGAGACCTGTTGGCTGGTTTTGTATAATCGCAGATGTCGATTTTTAGAATATACTTCCAAATTTTAACCTATTAATCGTCAATATCATTATCTTAAGGATTATAGGTACTTTACAAGAATAGCGTCAAATTCATTGCTAACACTTTACAAAAACATTATGTAATCATTTTTAAATCTTTACTAAACACAATATAAAAAAATAATATTTGTGTTGCATTACATTGAAACCAAATGCATTCCCATATTCTCTAAAGCCTGAAGATATTTTGAAAGGAAAAATTAGCGAAATTGAAAATTTTTTCATAGTGGTAGTTTCAAGTAGATTTAAATTACACAAACCATGTTTAAAGCTTAAAGAAGAAATAACAAACCTTCCGGCATCTTAAAACCACTTTCTAGTGGCAATGGTTCTTCCAAAGACATTTAAAATAAAGGAGATGAGAACAATGATATTTAGTGCATGTCTGAAAGATTATGCTATTACTGGAAAAGAATTGGATAAAGACATCACAAGTTACATCCACAAGTGAAGCAATTTGTCAACTTGTACATTACCGGAAGCAATAGTGTCACTGCAGTGACAGATTTATAGATAACAGTAAATAAACTGAAAAATCATCATCAGGTATCAGTTTATCAATTTTCTAGTAGCGCCTCTTGAATTACGATAAGAACTCAAGTTTCAGATGATTTGGAATTATTCAAATATTGCTGAAGTTCATATAACTGCACTACAAATTTTATGTTTTGTTCGGGACACTCGATTGATGGCAGAAGTTATTTCAAGAACATTTGTAATGCAATTTCAAATATGCACAATAATGATCGATTCCTTCAATTCATCCAAAAAATATAAACCCTGTTCATGTTCGAGTCTTATGCTAGGTCATTATACTCTACTAGATTAATTCTGTATTATTATAATTTCATAGACTCTATTACACTACTTTCTAGACGAGAACTATGATTTCTTAGTCTACTTCAAAGCATGAAGGATTGAGGATTGGAGAAAAAATTGATGTGAAGTCAATCTTATTATTTCTAAAATTCCTTAATACAGCATTTACAATATAAATTCTACTCTTGAAAAATGAATGTAAACTTAGAATTGCATTTTCTTTCAATTCCTTTGATTTTCCATCTTATTAAGAAAATTTTAAAAAAAATAAAAATAAGCTCTATACGAAAGAACTACTTATAATCAATTAGTACCATTTATTTAACTATCCGTAAAAGTAGATTTGGGATTAATTAAAAACCTTTATTTTTTCAAACAAATCACACGGAGGTAGGTACTTTCCGTTTCACTCTTAGAAAGATATCGGCGACATGTCGAACACTACTGCCAGCCATGAAGTTTGATATTTTGTCCTCTTCCACTTGAAGTGCAACCTCCTCAACGACTTCTGAAGGAACTGATTTTCTTCCTCTTCCAAGACGAACATCCAACGATCCTGTTTCTTCAAATTTCGTAATCATTTTCTTTAATCTTTGAACGTTATTGGACCTGTTCGAAGATTCTTCAAAGTCCAAAATTTCCTTCAGTCTGCTGGTTCTGAGTTGTGGTTTTGATAAGACAGTTGGACTAATAAAGCGTGACATTGCAAACTTAAAGTCATTTTGAGTCTTGCACACATTCGCATGAAGTTTTCAAAGAATGCATTCCCTTTTACACAGGCTAGCTGTTAAGTGACATTGCAACATTTGCATATGCTTTAGTTTTAAATGTTTGATTAGTTGATTGGTTGAATTAACGTCGCATTAGAGTTCGCATTGGGTTATTGGCGACGGTTCGGGATGTATCGAGTAGGACAGATCCGCTTTACATGAATACGCCCTCTAGTGGCACCATTTGGAACTAAACTTTTTTTTAGCAAAATTATTTTTTCATTCTTTTATTAAGGCGTACCAAAAATTTCAGAATTTTCGGATGAATAGCTACGGCAGTATGTAGCACTGAATAGGATAACTTTAATTTCGGACACCCTGTATATCTGGAACCGAAAAATCCTGCTTTAATATTTGACATGAAACCAACCAACTAACTGTCAAATATATTTTTAATAAATCAAATAAATGCCGGAATTATAGACTCTTAGGTTTGATTAAGAACTTGCAAGATCAAACTTTTGTTTCAATTTATTATACAAGGTTTGGTCAAATTATTCCAGGTTATACGAACCAACGTGATATGATGAAAACTATCTCCGAATCGCATATTAATACGACTGTAGGATTCTTCATGTATTTAACAAACTCCACTTCTAGATAATATTAGTAATAGTCTTGAAACTAGATTATTCTTGTATTTGACTAGGGTCATTTAATTCCAAAATGTGAACAAACTTGGAAAATTTATTATCAGAAGTTTTTGTAAGCCAACATGAATGGAAATCAGTTTATAAATCTAAAGGAAATTCACCAGTTGTCAATATTAATAAAGCATGGTTTTACATAAAAACCTAATAGGTAAGTTTAACAAGTAGGAAAAATCTAATAGCATAAATTTGGTTCAATTTGGGTTTTTGAAGTAAACTGCCGTATTTCACCAAACAGAGAAATGGCAAACTTGAAAGAAGAGTGCTGTCATAAATCATACAATCATGTATATCTATGAAATTAGATTTATGAATACCATTATAGAATATATCCAATCAATGCTATTATTAAAACATGTTATTCTTCAAAGCACCTAATTCAAGGCTTCAGAGAAATTAAGATGTTTGCTGGGATGCTTCGCTTCGAAAATTCGCTTAAAATCAGAACAAGCAGAATAAATTTTAAAGCATCATCCAACCTTCATGTATTCTAAACAATTTATGAAAATTACATTCTGCGATTCAGGAATTATAAATGCAGTTTAGAACATATTAATGACACTTGAAATAACTAATAGTAATATTTATTTTTATATATTACAACAAAAAATTTGCAAATATCCATATGAATTTCCCATTTGTTTACAACTTTCTTTCACGCAGTTATGTAGTTTCGGAGAATATGCAATAAAACATCGATATAACGTACTGACATGCCAACAGTCAACATCAATGCTCCCTTTTCCTTTGCAGTGGAAGTGTTATTTTCAAATAGTTGAATATCTATACCAATAAGAGACTTGAGAATAGTTTTCATTTTGCTGACTTCCTAGTTCCTTTAAATTTTTGTTTCAGACTTCGGAATATTTACTCATTCGAGGATCAGTAAAAAAACTCAGAAAAACAACTTCGAAATCAGAAACATTCTTCAACGCAATATACAAAGATTTATAAACAAGCTTAAAAATAGAACATATTGAATATTTCTTGCTCACCTTAAATCCGAAGAAACATTACGTTTTATTTTCGCATAAACTTTCTCTCTACATTGAGCCTGAAACATGGACACCTGCCATATTTTCCAAAAATACTTCAAATACTACTACTTCCTATAGAATCTTAAATTTCAATACTTTTCAATAGAAGATATCCACGTTCAGCGGATGCATTACATTCCCTTTTATAATGCACTTATATAGACTATTTTTGTGCCACTTCTCTTTAAATTGTAGTGTCAGAAATGGAAGTGCTTTTATTTATCTGCCCGTTTGTTGGAATATAAATTAGTACAATAATTGCAAATCGAAGAAAACTGAATACATAAAATTCAGTATACATATTTAATATCTAAAGTATAGACACCTGTTAAATTTTGAGCCAAATCCAACTACGGACTGAATGTTTGTTGGTCTGTGCATTCAGAAAAATGTAAACGTGATATGTAAACTCAGTGATTTAAATGCATCAAATTTTGTACTGAATAGCTACAAATATAGATTGGTATTAAATTTTTGTTTTCAGTTGATTTTAAAAAACTTGACTAAAACACAAATTTGATTTTTAGATACTATTAGCGATGCCAGGGATTAGTTCCCAAATAACTCACTAATGAAAAAACGATAGATTCAATAAAAATACTACTTTCACGCTAAAAAATATTTCTTAACTATTTATAGGTCAATGCCATGTAAGAACGTTCACTGGCGTGACAAGTTATAAATTAGAGAGTATGCGAGAATATATTCTCTAGTTACCTTATTATAGAGTATACGAGAATATATTCTCTAGTTACCTTATTATAGACTATACGAGAATATATCCTCTAGTTACCTTATTAGAGAGTATGCGAGAATATATTCTCTAGTTACCTTATTATAGAGTATACGAGAATATATTCTCTAGTTACCTTATTATAGAGTATACGAGAATATATTCTCTTGTTACCTTATTAAAGAGTATGCGAGAATATATTCTCTAGTTACCTTATTATAGAGTATACGAGAATATATTCTCTAGTTACCTTATTATAGAGTATACGAGAATATATTCTCTAGTTACCTTATTATAGAGTATACGAGAATATATTCTCTAGTTACCTTATTATAGACTATACGAGAATATATTCTCTAGTTACCTTATATATTCTCTAGTTACCTTATATATTCTCTAGTTACCTTATTATAGAGTATACGAGAATATATTCTCTAGTTACCCTTATTCGAGAGTATAGGAGAAAGATTTGGAGAGATGATTCCATCTAGTTTTAATAGATCATATTGTTAGAATCAGGGTTATCCCGACGGCATCCCAATAAAATATAATTAGATAACATTATCCTCTAGTAATGGAAAAAATCATGTTTATTTTGAAATTATTGATAAAAAAAATTGCTATAAATAAATAGTCTATTCCTATTTCCCAAATGCAATAGTTCTATTTTAATTCATTGTCTTTTTTCGTACTTTTCGCATTATTCTTTTCAACAATGTGCACTTTATAATTATATATTTAGATAAGATTTTTGAGTTTTAAGTTTATCTATATTTGTATCTTTCCCGAAAAATCCCAATTTTACAAAAAAAATTCTATTAAAATAAGGATGTTCAACTACATCTTTTAAGTGTAGACAGTGCAACATAGTTTTTAGAACAATATGGGTGATTGGTGTGATGCGGATACTCGGTTCGAGTTGATGTTTTTGCTTTATTTCTTTACTAATGGATTTATATTTGAAATTTTCTATATAGGTATCCTTTCAGAAAAAGTACGATTTTACTCTAAAAAATTATTTATAACTAACTATTAGAACCATTTTCTATCTGTTTCCGTTTTGATAGTGCCATATAGCGGCACCTAGTACCTGGTTTCACCACGGTAAAACTGAGTATAAGTTCAAAAATATAAATAATGATAAATAGACAGTAAAATGAATACTGTAATATAGCTGATTGTTTTAAATGTTAAACTAAATGCATTCGTAGTTTTTTTTTATTTGAACGATCAATTTATATGTATATAAGATTGAAAAGTATTGATATTTAATCAGTATGTGAAACATATCTAAATATTTTCCTAGAAAAACATGGTTTTATAAAAAAAATAGATATCTGGATATCTACAAGACGTTCCAGATATCTGAATTAATTCGGATAAATTTATCAGAAAGCATTCGAAAGAGTTTATTTGAAACGACAATAGTAAAAAAAATGCAAGATGGAGTGAAAAGCCGATAAAAAATTCGAAGTAAGAAATGACTGTAAAATAAATGTCATTCTACGAACTTAAGATACATTTTCCGTTTCTTTTAATTAATTTCTGTGCTTATTTTACATTCACTTCATATTAGTTTAATTTCATAAACTACATAACAATGTTTTAAAGGCTTTTTAAATAATTAAACTCTGAGAAAAATATTTCACAAGTTTTAAATAAAATTCTTTGCAGCAAAAAGTCCGCAATTCAATCTAAGAGATTTTTAATTTAATTTCAAGAATTAATCTTCCAATTTTTACCAATCAATTCGAACATCTTTCTTCTCCAAGTAATTTTTCGTAAAATCGTACATTATCTATTTTTGCATTCATTTTTTTACAAAAAAGTGGATGTTAAATGTTTATCAATTTTATAATTTTTAGACACCTCAGATATGTTGTTCTAATAATATTATGTTGAATTACAAGAAAATTTGGTCCAAAATAATTTCAAAGGAACTAAATTTAAATTCCCAAAAGTTGAAAAATTTAAATGAAGAATGAATTAATAATAACTTAAATACAATGAAAAAAATTCATTGGTGATAAAATCATTTGACAAACTAAATTGCGGGTGCCATCTAATGTCTGCTTGTCATAAACTATTTTTCTTATGCCATGAATCCTCCAATATAAGATCTAAATCCTACACGTCATGCCCTTTCTAACATCTTTGCATTATGTAACATCTATATAAGTCATACACTATCTATGCATCATACACCCTAGCCATTCGTAATATGTATACATTATAATATGTACACATCAAAAAGTCCCATGTTATTTTAAAGCGAATTGTAGTATTTCGCCCTGTTTTCTTTTGTGGTATTAGAAATTGGTTCCTAACTAAATCGCCATGATGCATTGGAATGTTTCCTTTCAAAAGAGTTATCATAAATCTTTACCTTATTTATTCTCCAATTGTGAACTTTTGAAGAAATATGAATCCTTACTGCTGAGCCTGCAAATCAAAATACTCAAAATTTTCATTACAAAAAATTGCTTAAAATGGATTATTTTTTGAATTAAAATAAACTTTTTATAAGTACTCGGTTTTTATACAAAATTTTCTTCCTGAGTTCTAATTATTCAATTAAAATATGCAGCTATTTTAGCCTGTATTCGAAGAGTCATATACATAGTTTATGGAAAAAGAATAGCGTTTGATAGAGAAAAGCAGTTCAATACAGATATGATATTATAAATTTAATAAATAAACATTTATAAGCTGCTACTCAGTATCTATGCAATTTATCATTCTATGAACAGAGGACTGTCTACGAACAGTCTCTGACTGTAAACTTTGTGACGAAGAAATTAAAACTTTAAGATAAAAATAATTCTGTTTTTTTTTTCTATGCGAAATATCTCTTATATCTATATCGAATTACTAATTGTTAAAGCTGCTCTCTTCCACCTTGTTATTAAGCAATTTTATTTGAGTAAATAATTTTATTCCATTTATTATTAAAGAAAACGAATTTTACTTCCTTCAAATAATATTGGTATAGAAATAAGGTACATTTTAAGGTACATCATTATGAATTTCAATTTTTAGTTCAACATTCTGGTTTGAAGTTAATGAGTTATTATTTTGAAATTGACTTCATAATTTTAAATCTTTGTCATCTGACACTGATATCTCGTCTCTCAAAATACTTTAATCTATTAAGATACGGATATTTTGAGACTTCAACCAGCAACTGAAAATTAATTATATATAAGATGCAGGTGTGCGCTGAGTCTCTGATAGAATTGTTTTTTTTTATTCGTAAAGATCTAACTTTGTCCCTGAAACTACAAAAAAATAACTATATTTTGCTCAACAACAAAATAACTATGCTCTCAACTATTTTTTGCATTATAAAATCAAACTTTCAATTTTAAACCTTAAATGGATACTTATTCAACCATATAAATATAATGACTGAAATTGATGTCAGAAACGTTTCCAATATTAACTTTACTGTTACTTTTTCAAAAATATATAACAGTCTTATTATTAGAGTTTGAGTGATACTGGTTTTATTTCATCAAATATAAGCTGATAAGGATGTTCGATCGTATTTCATGGATTTACATGATATCACTATATTTGATTCAAATAGTAACCTATCCCTTACCCATTTCCTCTTATGAAGCATTATCTATTAATAGATATCAAACATAAAAAGTGTTATTTCTACCTTAAATACTAGTTACCCAGCTTTATTATTGTTTTTTAAAGTATCGTTAAAAGCAAGAAGTGTTATGAAATCTAAACTATTGACTATAAAAGTTTAACTCCTTTTTTATTTTTAAGATTAATCGTCCTATATTTGATTAAAAAATATAAATATTTTCATTTTAGATATTCATCTCAAATCGTTATATTCTATTTATGTTCCTCTTTTAATTCCCATCTCAAAATGGAAAATATTTTTTCAACATATTTCTTTTTCTAAATAAAATATCGATTCAGATTTCATAACCATAATCAAAATAATATTTCAGGAAATTTATCTACCTAATAAATCCAATGTGGCAAGCAAATTGTGAAGAAACCTGTTTAAGTTTTTAACTATTTTCAATTACATAATTAGTTTAATGGAAATATGAAATTTCCATATAAGAAAGTAGGCTATTTCTACTTTCATGGACATAATAACTGTATATTTGTTGTTCCATCATCAATGGCCGATTGTACAGCACAGTATACCTCTATACTTTATTGCGTGCATATCCAATATATGATGCAATGATTGCACACCCTGAATTATTTTTATTAGATACGAATTATCAGTTCGATGCAGATAGTAAGTCAGGTAAGTAATAGCAATTCAAATGTCAATGAGGATTTTTTTTTTCATCTCAAAAACTGATCGGGATCCAAAACTTTGTAGAAAGAAAGAGAAAGGGAGATAGAAGTATCGTGATTATTTTAATCACTATACTTCTTGTTGTATTTAACTGTTTTATTGTAGTTAACTCCACGACTGTTTTTAACTGGTCAATGACTTAAATTGATTATGACTTAATAATGTTCTCACATAATAACTTGAAATTTGTGATCTTAGATAATATTTTTTTAATTAAATTTTTTGTATTTCATCTCCTTATGCTTACCATTTATTTACGAAAGTTTTCCTTCAGAAGTCTTTGAAGGAAAGAATCACTTTTATCAGTAACTTAAAAAAAATAAGTCTTCACAACAGATACAAAAAGTCACTGATTGATCAGATTTGTAATTATTCCCATTTGTTTACATGTAAAATCTCTTCTTTTCTTGTTGGTATAAAAATATTCTCATCTAATCATTCAAATTATCTTTTATCTAAATTAAATCATCAGTAAGAAAAAATTAATTGAATAAAGCGAAAAAAAAATGTTTCCTATTTTTTCTTTCATAAAAGGGTTCTCTTGACATCCTTACAAGATGGAAATAATCTATGTGAAATAACAATTTCTCTCAAGACAGAACTACACAATACTAAAAACCAAGAAAGCTGTCTCTCTCACAAATACATCGTTTTCTTATAGCGTGTAGTCATTAAGGCACAAAAGAGAAAAACATTAAAAAAGGCAAAAGTTTACTGAAAGCAAAGTAGTGATGAGTATATTTTTTAGGAATAATCTGTAGCTCTGAATATCCAATACTTTTATTTTGTAATTTGTGTTACCTGTTTACCTTCAGACAAAATTTATGTTGTTTGATAGATAAAATATTTGGAAACATAAGAGGGAATGCATCCCGAAGTGAAGGGAGCAATAATATTATCTTTTAAATAAATGTATCGAAAACCTTTGAAAATATGCTTATTTATAGAGTGCTATTAAGAGAGGATATAAAAATGATTTCAAATATATGATGGCTTAGCTTTGAATGCACTCTTATCCAATTTTACTTGTTTCATATTTTGTTTTTAATAATTTCAAGCTTAGTAAACGACATATTTGTATGAAAGGGAAAAAGTTTAAAAAATAATAATGTCCACTTTATCTAAGCAATAATAATTGTTTGGTTTGTTTTAAAGACCCATAGATTTGCTGTGAAGTTGATTCGTATCTGTGACGATCAAATCCGTTATCGCTCATCTATTGCCGTTTTGAAAAATGAGTTCCTAATTCTCAAATTGTGGTATTTTAATTCTATTATTTTCATTTTAAGAGAATACCTAGCTTTTATTCTCATTATTTCAATATTCTTCTCATCATCTGTATGAAATTCAATGACTTGGTAGTGACAAGAATTATACTAAAATTTAGACTTTTGCAAAGTCATAGGTTTCTCATAATGCAATTGGAATTTTATTTTTCTTTGTGTTTATTTTAATTAAAATATAGTAATTTTATGCCTTTTGGATTTGCACAACCTTTTTTTTGAAAAAAGCTCAATTGTTTTATTGTTCAGTCAATATTATATTTCGTAGATATATTATTTTGAATTTTGTACCAGCTCACCCCCACTCCCTATATTATTACTTTTATTTGTTAAATGTATTTTTAAGTTGATTTTTCAGATATTTTTGGACTGATATACTTTTAAAACTCTTAATAGTCTTGATTTCCGGCAGGAAATATATAAAGTTTTCAAATTTAATGTTCAATTAAAGTGTTCTATTGATCGCTTAATTTGATTTTATTAGTCATTTCTTTCTTTCTTATATCTCATTTTTCTGATGGATTGATTTCCATAAAAAATGAGTTTCATATTAGAGACATCGGAATTAAATTTGAGAAAGCACGGATATAAGTTTCAGGAATAAATTTAATATGAACCTTTAAATTTAAGATTTAAAAAGTGAGAACTATTAAGAAATAATAAATTATAAGCAAATAAATAAAGCAAAATATAATATAAGCAAAATTTAATAAGCGACTGAGATGAGGAAAAAGAAAAAAGATAAGAAAATATTTTTTTAAATTAAAAATTATAAAAGAAGAAATGGTGAAAAATATTTTAATTCAAATGAAATAAAAATGAGAAATTCTTAAGTATTTGTTAAAAATTAAACTTTATTTGTTAGGAATATGAATAAATTCCCATTTGTTTCAGAATTAATCTCTCAGCGTTTCCTTTGATTTCCAGATTTTTGATAAAAAGTCATTTTTTACGATTTAATTCATTAATGGAAACATGTTTTTTAACATTAAAAAGCTTTTTTGTTGAAAAAAATGAAATAGCCTGTTTTGGTAAGGCTAGTCAAGATTTAAAAAAATTTGAATAAGAATTTGAAATATATGCCCTGTTTTTATCCTTAATCAGCTGTAGTAAAAAGCAGAGATTGATTTTTAATTTAGATAAGAATTTGCATATGCAATTTGAGGATTCCTTGAAGATAAACACAGACACAGGTGTTTACTTACGAAAGACAATCCTTTTTCTTCCAAATATAGGTGCTTATGGTGATGTGAATTTGAAGCTCTGGATAAGTCGTTTTAATCAATAGAACATGCATTATTCCTCTTTTATCAGAAATCTTTCGTTCAGTTATTTTTGAAAATATGTTAACATTCAAGTATTAGAGCTACTTAAATTTTCTTGTTCTTTTAATTTCTTTTTTATTTTATTCATTTTATTTATGAAGTTTAAATTATTTTAGTTCAATTATGAATTGAAAATGAGATATTCATTTTCCCCCTTCTTTCGGCTT
Organism: Argiope trifasciata; assembly: GCA_026543055.1. Taxonomy (NCBI): domain Eukaryota; kingdom Metazoa; phylum Arthropoda; class Arachnida; order Araneae; family Araneidae; genus Argiope; species Argiope trifasciata. The sequence continues at coordinate 849,320 of JAPMOQ010019658.1, read as the reverse complement.
AGCCAGATTTTATTGGGATATCATTCATTTGTGATGTAACTTGCAAGCATAACTTATACGTTTAGGAATTCTTTTTATAAACATGAATTTATTAAAAAGATTCCGGTAAAAGAAATTTTTGAACATGCAGATATCCTTTTATTAATTAAAATAAAATTTTCTGATGAATATTACATGAACAGTTTTTTATGCGATCTGATGGCTAAAGACTAGAAAATTACATAGTCGAGTTGATATTTAACCTGTCTGCGTGGTTTATTTGAAATCAAAATGGAGTATTAATTCTTAATTCTACTATTTTCTTTAGCTTAAAGGTTAACATCTGAATTGGTTAATTTCTCTCTAAATATCCCCGGTATAAGATTTATGATTACTTTCATATTTTGGAAGCAATTGCTTTTTTGTGTTATAGAGACCATTGAAACCATCTTGAAACCCTTTTTTTTTAATTTGAAACATTCAAAATTACTTTTCCTCACTTACACTGCGTCAATCACACATTATAAAATAGCTTTGTACCACTCACAACATAAACTTTATTATTGAAGAGCTGAAATTTTGAGCATCATAAGATAATATATGGTTCATTTTCTGAATGGGAACATTAATCTCTTAATATTATTTATTATAAAATTTTGTTCGAAAATAACAGTACTGGTGCTACATTTTTTTAAATTTTTTTTAAATTATATTGGACGTTTACTTTCATAACATTCTTACATTCTGCTTATAACACTTCAGTGGAGTAAAAAATATCTAAAAGAGAGATATATGGTTTCCTTACAAGAACAAGTGGAAAAAAGAAATTATCATGCAATTATATAACTAATTATTCACAATGGAATTAAAAAGCAAACTAACCAATAAAAATAATAAAAATTAGAGATTCCTTGAAATTTTTTTTATTTTATGATCTCCAAAATTAACACGAAAGTTTCAGTTTTGCTTGTACAAATAGTTTCCAATTACAATTGATCACTACACAACTGAAGAAAATCAATTTTACATATAATGATGCCGGCCTCCTGGCATAGGGATAGCGTGTCTTCCTCATAATCTGGGAGTCCCGGGTTCGAGTCCCAGTTCAGGGCGTGGTTGTTATTCTGTGTTCTATCTGAGAGTTGTATGAATGTGCCCCCTTGTATAAAGGGGTTCAGCAAGGGAATGTAAAGTATGGAGTATTCAAATCGTACTCTTGGCACTCTTTGGCTCTACTGAGCCAACAAGAGAAGCTCATTTTGGCGTAAATCGTTGATAGCTTTCTTTCATCAAGCTTGTAAAGTGCATAAGTAACAACACTTATAATGATTTTTTGTAGAAAATGACATATGCATTCGAATAATAAATAAATGTATATCCAGTCAGAGAATGATTTATTTTATGAAAAAAATCTACAGTAAAGTCTTCAAACTTTTTTCATATAAATTAGTCAGAACATTGAGAAATATGTTTCCGGAAGAAGCTTCATTTGGCAGTTTTTGTTATTAATTTCAGTTCTTAGTTATTGACAGCTATTAATTTCACCACAGAAATAGAGCATATGTATCATATTCTATTGCATAAGAATGATCGCGTTGTTATAGGAAAGACATAAATGTATACTTTGAAACTAGAGAAATAAATCACATCGATATTATTAAATTAGAGAAATAAATTTCAGCTTTATTTCTACATAAGATAGTCGCAAGCTATTTCCTTGATTACAAAAATTTATTGTCTAAAAGCTGTTATAATTTGGAAATAAAATATTCCTGTGCATTTTATATAACATTAAGTTTTTTTAAACTAAAATCAATTATGGCAGAAAGAATCATTGTGAACTCTCTTGGTAGCTCGCAGAATAACCAGATGGCATCTTCATTCTCCTCACGTATTGACCAACATTTTGGCTAATTATTGACACGTTGAGTGTATAATTTGGAAATCCAATTGCAAATTTAGTTGGCGATAAATTGCCAAATGTCTGCATTATTTTCTAATAACCCTAAAAGCAAAAAAATTGATGTCTCAAAAGCGATAAATTGCCAATTTGTTATCAAATGTCATATTTTCCATTTATTATATTGCATACAATCTCGTGCTGAAAATATTATTTTTCTAGATTTCATTTACAGAAGTAATTAACTAATTTTTTAATCAGAGCTTTTGTAAATGTGATCGTAACGAATTAATAAAAGTTAACTTTTTGTGATGCTCAAGCAGATTAAATTTTATTTTTATATTGTGTGAAATTAATTGATGAAAAATATAATTTAATTGTATTTTTAAAAATTTATCAAAAACAGAAATTTAATTTATATATCAAAACATGAATATCATTGAAATAATTATTTTTTTATCTGCAATATGATGTAAAAATCAATTTTGTGATGTAATATTTTAGCCAATAAACAAATTGCCAATTTGTTGCCTACACATTTTGAGGTTTTTAGCAATTAGCTGCCTACGTATTTTGTGACTTCAAAAACATCATGTCCTCACATGATAAAATAATTTCATCAGAGCAGAGCTTTTTATATTTTAATTCGACATTTATGATTTACTAATTCTATTTACAAATCAAAAATTTTCATACATCTGTAGAATTACTTATTAAAATGGTTAATTTGCTCCATTAGTTCGTTCATCTTCTGGTTCATTTTTTATTGACATCTATATATATTTACTTATTTATCATAGTTAGCTATGTTTTGTGGAATTTATTTCTTTATATTTAAGAACAATAACATAAATTTAATGTAAACCTTTCAAAAAATATATAATCTTGTTTCCAACTTTTTCGATTAAGTTTTGAACAATGCGCACTGTGAAGCACGAAAGCAGCTTTACTCCCTTTAGAAGATAATTGCAAATCTGTAGATTAAAGAGTAGAAGAGTATTATAAAATTCCTTTTTATCGCAGCGTGTTTTCGTTAAATCGTTGGAAAAATTGGTATGGTATTTTTCTTTTCTTATTCACAGTACTAAAGAAAAGAGAATCCCTATCGTCTGAAAGGATCTAAAAATACCTCTTGTTTCCAGTTTAGGTCATATTCGTGCATTTCAGATTACATGGTTCTCAGAAACATAAAACAGACTAACAGAAAATTGAAATTTTCTTTCTGAATATATTTTACACTTACAAACTATAGTTTCATAGAATTATTTTTTAAATTATAGATTTGATTTGTTGCTTCTTTCATATTTAGATTCATTATTTTTTATTGACATCTTTTTCAGGTGTTTTTATACTTTCTTGTTTATGAAATATACAAAGAGAAAATATTATATTCCTAAGAATACTCGAAATAGAAATTCTGATGAATTTTCCCCCAAGTTTTACACATTCCTGATTCCAAAATATGTATTTTAAGAATTACACCTATTTCTGGGAGCATAAACGCTGTCAGATAAAAAAGTGAGATTTAATAATTGGTATTTTGTTAAGTTTTTAAGTTTCTACTAAATTTATTAAGAAACCCATTTACAGGAAGTTTGATACCTCTCCAAACAAAAATGAGTGTAATAATTCAAAACACCAAAAGTTGTATCAATAAAATTCAGGGTGCGGATTTCGTATCTACAGTTTAAAACAGCATCAGTTTGCTTGATCCATATCTGTTCCTGTATTAGCTGTCCATTAATCTCTTAAATACATGCATCCTCAATCATCCAAAAAGAGTATGATTTTAAATAAATGAAAATTGCTTTATCATCGTATTATTAAAATTATAATTTTTCTCAAATTGTGGTTTCAGTCAGTTTAAAAATCGTGTTTAAGAAGTATATTCGTTTTTTTATTACACAATGAAGCATACAACTCTAACGCACGGGACTCAGAAAATAAAAATCTGAGAATTCATGGCTTTCAAGGTCGTTCCCAAGTTTCACGAGGAATGAAGAATTATAAGGAATTGCAGGAAACTTCGAAAAAATCACTCTGAGTAAATTGGTCGTGGTGATGTGGTGATACGGTCTCATTTTTGGAACCGGAGGCTCCAGGTTTAAGACCCTATTCCCCATAAAAAAAATCTTAGTGTAAGAGAGTTTGATGCACATTATATTCAACGGCACCAAATGTCCTCCTGCTGGCGTGGTACCGAAGCCTGGAGAGGAGGAATGCCAGCTCAGGTGTCTTTCTCATCATCTAGCTGCTGTTCAAAATTATGAAGTTCGTCCCAAAACAGCATTAATATTACTTTAAAACAGGATGTTAATATAGCTAAACTAAACTCATTAAATAGATGTATATTTTTGTTCAACTTCCTTCCTTGTATGATATATAAAATCAAAAATTTAATCTGTGTTAATTCTCTTTCACCATTTGTATCGAAAATTAGATATACATTCATAGTTCAGGGACTGGAATCTTAAACTAAATTTCATATATTTTATTTATATAATAATTATTTTGCAGTTAAGCTAGTAGTTATGATTTTGTAACACACGGAGAATCCCAAAATAGAATGGCTACTCGCTTATAGGTATAATCCAAATTAAATCAGAATATGCATTTTGGATGAAAGGATTATGTAATTAATTCATCTAAATACTTGATTGTGGTTTTGAGGATTACGTTTCGCATTCCATGCATCGCAACAATATGTTGGTGGATATAGCCTAAAATTTGATTTATACAATTCTCGTAATAAAATCATAAGCAAATGTTCGCTTATCTGGTTGATTGCGTTGTTGAGTTTTCGGGTGTAACCTTATAAGAAAGGATAGACAAATAATCTAACAGTTGACGAATTTCTTTCAAATTTTGATTAAAATATGCATTCGTGATTCGTAACACCATACTAAATAGTATTTATTAATTAGTTATATGTAATTAGACTTATAAATATGGAAACTAATATATAATTAAGATGTACAAACTGGCATTTTAAATTATATCTATTTTTTACGTTTATAAGGACATCAAAATTTTTTGCAAAGAAAATAGATTTATGAAACCTATTTCTTCCTGAAACGGAATTACTAAAGAAAAAAAAATAAACTTTTAAAAGTGCTTAAGAATCAACATATTAAGGCGATATTTAGAACAATATGTAAATTCTTTAAGATTAATTTTAAAAAATGTTTGCTTAAAAAATATGTTTTAGAATTTTTAGTCCTAATAAAAATTAATATTCTTGACCATATTTGCATCTGTCGCGTTCTAATTAGAATGGAAAAGTTGAAAAATCAACTAATTTTTATAGCTTTTCCTTTATATTACATTTTAGCTATTGCTTTTATAGCTTTTTAAATGTTTCCTCAAATCAGGTTTTCGGGCAACAATTTCTTAGTGAAAGGAAACCTGGGTCTACAAATGCAGATTAATCATAAAATGTAATTTAGACTAAACGAGGACACTGCGTATGAGATCGCGTCATTAAAAACTTATGTTTTTTCAACATATTGCTTAAATTTTTTTTTCATGACTTAAAAAAATTTGTCTTAAGTGCTTATCGGATAATAAACTAAAACTAAAAGTTTCCTAAAATTAGTTTTATTTTGAAAAAAAATACCGCAAAGAGTTTCATGTTTTTCAGTGCTGTTAGAGCTGGCTTAATTTTATCTTTATGCTTTCGCAACTATTAGTTTTATGTTTTGCACCCATTTAACAAATGGCATCAATAAAGCGACTCTAAAGATAAATTTATCTTTATTTCCAAAGCGTTGCAACAAATTGGTTTGCAAAGTCTTTTTTTCTCCCCCCTTTTTTATGAACCCTAATAAAGTTGATCTCTTCATGGCCATTCAACCATTTAGCAGCCCTTATTGTTACAGTCAAGAAATATACGATCATGGTCTATAAAAGTAACTTAATATATCAAAAATTCTGTTCTGGGAATTGTTCTGTTATTGGGAAATTTGTGTTCTAAAAGTCAGCCACATTAGAACGAAGAAAACAGAAAATGCATTAGTGTCCGATTTTATTTTACTTAGGAAATAACGAAATTACAACATTCCTATTTTTTAACTTCTTATTGAAGACATTTGAAGTAGTGTGTAATTCATGGTTTCCAAGAATTCAAGGAATTGAAGATGTTTTTCAAAGCTTGAAAAGGTCTTGTATATTATTTATTCAATTGTTTTTGTGCTCTATACTCTAATAGATGAAATCTACTTTAAAAAATTGACTTATTTTTAAAATAGAATATTAAAAATATTATTATTGTCATTAAAATCATCATCACAATATAAACTTACATATAAACAGCCAAATTAGAACCAAGGAACCCGAAAATACATTACTGCCCAATTTCATTTTAAGTAGGCAATATCGATATTGGATTGTTACTTTTAACTTCTTATTTAAAACTTTGAAGAAGCATTTAATTGATGGTTTCCAAGAACTCATCGAATTGGAGATGTTTTTCAAAGTTCGAAAAGCTCTTGTGTGTTATTTATTGAATTGTTTTTGGGCTCGATACTATAATGCAGGAAATATAATACAAAAAAATGGATTTATCTTTGAGGTGGAAGTAAAGGAATATTAAAAATATTGTAGTGAGCATGAAGTATCATCATATTGTAAGTTGATATATAAACAGCCAAATTAGAACTAAGGAAATTGAAAATACATTAGTGTCTAATTTTTTTCTTCTGGTAAATAACGAAATTCTTCCTTTCGACTTGCAACTGAAGGCATATGAAGTTGCATGTAATTGACTGTTTCCAAAAACTCAATTAATTGGAAAGATGTTTTTCAAAGTTGAAAGAAAGATCCCTGTATTGTATTTATTTTGTAATCTATAATAAATGTATAAAACTTAATATAAAAAATTTATTTATCTAGAAGGGGGAAGTAAAGGAGTATTAAAAATATTCTTATGAGCATGAAATATTATCAAAATAAAAGCTTGATGTAAACAACTCATATTCTTAAATTAACGAACAAAAAGTAGTACTAACAAAATTTCTTAAAGTCTTTGTAGATTCTTGAAATTATGAAAACGTTTTCTATAGCCAATGGCGAAGAAGGCAAACGTTACACAGCTTTAACTGTTTGGTAAGTTAGGAATAATTTCCTGAAAATTTGCTATATTTATTTTCAATTTTCAAGCAGTTATGTTTAATAAGAGAAAATGAAGTTTTAAAAAATTGTATGCAAAATTGGCTTTAGTATTTGTTATAAAAAAATTCACAGCTATAATTACTCAGTAGGGAAATTTCACAGCATCATTATTACAAGTAACTCTATTTAAGTAAAAGAAATATACTTTATCAGGAAAATTTATTCATATAAACAAAGGTTTTAAAGTTTTTCAAAAACTTTATTTTTTAAAAATGTGCTTTAATTCATATTATTTAAGTATGTTAGTTACGGGAAAAATTATTCTATCACACATAATTTTTGTCTTATGCAGTTTTATACCTTAATATTGAACTTGTGATATGTAAATAATAAAAATAAGTATGTGAAAGCTTTACTGTTATATAAAAGATATTGTCACATCAAAAATCTTTCACTCTTTGATCAAACACCAAAAACATTATTTTAAGATTATGGCAAGTATAACATGTATATAAAAATAAATGGATAATTTCTTTTGTATTTTCCATCTGGAATTTCCTATTTATATAGAAGTGGCTTTTTCTACTAAGGCACATAGGCCTTAATAATACATAATTTTCAAGATAATTTAATTCAGAAGCAGTATTTTAATCATATTTTTAATTTTTATGCTCAAACCCTCCAATTACGACTTATAAATAATTTAGCAAAACATTTTTATTGCAATGAGCTGCAAACTAAATTTTTAATGAGTCATTCGCAAAAGTAAGTAGCAGAATATGCGGGAAAAAAATTTTAATTCTCGAAACTTTAATGCAGTTATAATTAATTCTATATTTGAATGCCAGAAAAAAAAATTTGTGTTATTTTCTGTGTACAATTATTCTTGAATCCATTTAAAGTAATGTGAACTTTAACAATAATGTACCATCCTACGAATTAATCTTATAAGAAAAAAAGCATAAACTTTTTCATCAACTTTGTTTCTGTTTAAGGAATATTTTTTTCTCCTTTGTTTGAAAAGGAAGGTTTATAATACATAATAAAACATTTTCCTCTCTCTCTCTCTCTCTCTTTCTTTTTTTCTTTTTTTACATTTCGGTATAGCGTATCAGATTTGATTTTCTTCTTCGATTTATTTTCCAAATGTCATTCAGTGGGGTTTTTAAATTATTTCTTTCTGTATGTGTAGATAGTATATATAACTGATTATATAAAAGTATACATTTAAAACACATTTAAGAAGAAAAGGAGAGTGTTTTACAGTTAATTTATGTAAGTGCATTGGTGTACCTTTAACAATTTTAGTGTGCTCCTACAACAGTTTGGTTTAGTGTCATTAATGTCTTGTTTCAAAGCAACACTAGTGCCATTTTGGGACGGTCTTCATAATTTTGGACCAAGTTCAGATGACGCCGACTCTCGAGCTGGCACTCATCTTTCCAAACTCCACACCATACCAGCAGGACGACGTTTGTTTCCTACGTATTTAAAGTACACCAGACTCCCTTACACGACAGTTCTTCGGTGGATCTCAAACCTCGAAATCCTCTGGTTTCGAAGCAGAGACCTTACCATAATGCTACTGCGGTCCATGCTAACAGCAGGAGACAAAATTCGGAAATTTATATGTTCATTACACAGATCATCCACCATTGCTTATTTTAATTCGTTAGCGCTTATATTAATTATGCTAAGAAATTGATATTTGCTGACGAATTATTGTGCTTATAGACAAATAGATATCTATTTAATATAGATTACCTTATTGGTAATATTTTAGGGGAAACTGAAACTAATCTTTCTTTGAGCCTTGTGTGGAGAGAAATCTTCAATCCTCATTCTTAATGTAGCAATTCGATTTTAGATTATCAATTGATAAACAAATTTTTTAAACAGCTAGTCGCAAGAAATATTTGAAAAACTGCTTCTACTATTTTATGGTATTCAATTATGCATTATCTAAATAACCCAAGGCATTTGGGAGTATACTTTTCAGTCCAAAATTCAATGCTAGCGTTATTGTATATTTTATTTACACTTTTATGCACTTTATCTATCAAAATCATTTTTCTGAATGCTAAAAACTCTCAACAACGTAAAAAGCATTTTATTCTTCTTTGCCTACTATCACTAAATAATGGAATATGCTTACTGCGACATCACACGTTCCACCTTTCATTTAATTAAATTGAGGCTATTAATTAGTACGGAAGACAGAAAGAATTATGTAAAGATATGACATGTTTGGTCTCCCATTAAAAGACATCGTCATTTCCTTGTATAACAATGAAGAAGATACGAAAAAAAAACTTTCCATCGAAGACAATGTCATTTTACTTACTGAAAGTATCAGAAACGGTGCATGTATTTTAATCTTCATTGGTTTTCTCACCGTGAAGCTTTAATGAAGGTTAGCTCGTTAATATAATAATATGTTCTCAAAGAAAAAAGGCTTGGTCATAGAGCTGCAAACATTGTTTAGCTAAGGAAATGATATAAATAAGACAAAAAATGTCATTAATGCTTCATTTAACATTATTCAGCTCGTTGAAGAGGTGATAATATAAATAAATATATATTTACAAAGAGTTGATAGTCATTCTTTTTTAATGCATGGGCAGTTTTAAATAATGCTTCGGAATTTTTCATATTCTACTTATAATATATTTGCTTGCAAAAATTTAACTTTTTGTGCTCTTTAAATTAAGGAGGAAAAAATTATCGTTATCTGACGAAGTATATTATTTTTATTGGTGTCTTTTTTTTCTCTTATGCAAAGAAAACAAAGGCACATTATTATTAAAATATTCCCACTCTAAATTTTGATAAAAATAATTTAGGTGTTACCCATTTTTCCTGTGGGTCGTAAAATACAATTTTTTAAAAAATTATACTATCAGTAATTCGTGAATAGGAAGTACTGGATAAAGAATCTTTGATAAGTTATTTTTTCATACTTATATATATAGCAAATTTCCCATGAAATGTATAATCGGAAAAGTTGTATGTTTGCTATTTGTTGTATGCAGACATAATAATCAAAATGCAGACCAAGCTAGACGGTTGAAATTCGGCATACTATTTTTTCAACAGAATTGTTGACAAGTACCGAATTGAGATATACTTTGATAATGAGTAATTTGATTTGTTCCCATTTCAGAATTACGTCGAATTTCCTATGAAATCCATCATATTTACCATTCGTAGCATGAGGATATAGTAATTAAAACAAAGATGGAATTAGATTACTGTAATTTGACATACAATTGTACCAGCAAAAATGTTAATAGGTTACAAGTTAAGATCTAACTGAATTAACAAGTAACTTTGAAAACAAGTAATTTGATATGTCCTTTTTTCACACTTGTGTCAGATTTCCTGTAAAATTCACCATGTCTGCCATTCGTTGCATTAAGATATAATAATTAAAATGCAGACTGACCTAGATGACTATAATTTAACATACGATTTTATTAACAGAATTATTGATAGATATCAATTTAGATCTAACTTTGACAATGATTAATTGGACATGTCAAATTTCTTATGAGATCCATTATATTTGTCATTCGTTATATATGGACAAAAGAGTTAAAGCACAGATTGGACTGGGTGGCTGAAATTTGAAATACAATTTTACAAGAAGAAATGTTGATAAGCATCAAAATGAGATATAATTGGTTTAACAAAAAATTTTGAGGACGAATAATTTGATATATTTCCTTTTCAGACTTGACTTCAATCGATTTTTCTATGAAGTCCGTCATCAAAAAGGCAGACTGTCTGCCTTTTGTTGCATATGGACATAATAATTAACTGTGTCACATACTGGTATAAATAAAACAATAATATGCAAATTTGTGTAATCAAATTGTGAACTAACTTGTTTAATTGGTAGCTTTCTAACGTTTTATCTATTCATTTGTATGTGGATGCAATAACTCAAAAGCACTTTAATTTAAATAAATGAAACATGATATATGATACTGATATAAAATCTAAAATATGTATCAAATTTAATATGCAATCGTTTCAATGGGAAAATATTTAAATGCGTAGATACTTTTGTTCCATTTTGTGAAAATATATATGAACAAGAAAGAGAGAATGCTGGTTTAAAATACAATCTTTTTCATTTCTTATATGCCTATTTCGTTCAATGTTCCATTAATAACTACCATCTTCGCATATTCAGCCATATGATGAAGATAGATTGTCAAAAACAAATTTAACGCCCATACAAATGAATACAAAGAAAATTCTATAAATAAGTATGCCTACATTCTTTAACATCAATACAAACGAATACAAAGCTACTTTTTAATAAATAACACTAAACTTATTATTCGCAGCTCCCTTACACCGAATTTTATTTACATCCATATCCCTTCTTTGGAATTGAAGGATAAAATTTTGCTATTTTGTTAGATTAATCTGCGTGAGATATTCATCAGAATCCATTTATCTCACAAACTCGATATTACTATATTTCTTATTTATTTTACTCTCTTAGTAAAATCCGCTTCTTTTATTTAGATATAAATATGAAAAGTGCATCAACGCTCTTCCAATAATTCCTGGAAAAATAAATTCCTTTCTATGCTTTACTATACTTCTATTTGAAATCTTATTCTTTACGTATTCATCAGAATTCCTTTATCTCACAAAGAATTTAAGGAATTTTTTCAATAAGCTTCTATAACTTATTGAAAAATTCCTTAGAGATTTTTGACAAAAAACGATTGATTACATAAAATTCTTTTTTTTACTATGCTATTTAATCTTTCCGCATTGAATTATTTTTCTACTTCCACTTTCCACAGTAATCAGGCATTTTTTAAAATTCCTCCCAAGTAGTTTTTCCCATTATTCTTATACAGCTTTTAACAATCTATCATTAATGTTAGAATATATAGCTGTTTATATTTTGAATTAGGAGGACTGAGAGTTGGCATAATTATTTAAAATATTTTAGTCAAGTTTATAACTTCTTATTGTAGCGAAATGGTCGCTTTTGCTAATGGCTTGCTTCTTTATTTCTTACTGAATATTCCTGAAGATATAGACATAAACATGCATCTTACTCTTGATTTTGTAATGAAAAAGAAATATAAACAAGAATTGCCCATCACTGTCAAAATTAAGTCAATTCACTTTCAATATCAATTTTAATGGATTCTCCTTTCTTCCAATTTAAGTTGATATTGTCTTTGAGAGCAAATTTTTATGGAAATAATAGAAACTGTGTATATGTAAGAAATTTGCAAACATTCCATTCGGGTTTAATAGCATTATAGAAATATATTTGGATTCAATCCAATAACAAACAGGAAAGTGTATCAATTATGTACTATGACTCAAAAATCGGGGACTGTTCTTTGGAAAAGAAAATAACTGCTGGCTTTTACGAATGATTTCTTTTCAGAGTTGTTTGTACGTATTGAACTATTTCTTGTAAAGTGATGTTTAATACTTATGGTTTTCCATTTATTGGCATCTTTATAATTTACTAACCACGATACCAAAAGCTTCCTTTGGCTGTATTTGTCTCACAGTTTATCGTCTTAAAGAAACTAAATACATACATTTCTAAATCATATCGTTTTTATATTCAATTCATAAAAAGTTTTGATAGTAATTTTAATTAAATATTACTCAAAGGATTCTGAATAAAAAACAATTTTAGTGCTAGAGTTTGTGAAAATTTTCTTCGTGACTTCCTAGTAGAGTCTTGTTACATGTAATTAGCTGTTAAGGAAACACGGAGTGCTTTGGTCCAAATGAGAATTAATCAATTTTAAGACAAGTTATGAAAGAAATTTTAATTCAAAAAATTAACAATATCGTGAGAAAGCAACTCTTGCAAGCAAGGATTTTGACCATATTTTTTTTAAATGTTTGAAACATTGAACTTGTAGAGAATACCTATGGAAAAGGCATACTCATAATAATAAATTAATATCATTTGTCGGAATTTTTCTCCATAAAATAGTTTCTAATATGTTCCATTTGCAATTTCTTCTTATCAATATAATAGATAGATTCATAACTTTCAATTAGATGAAAAATTGTAAACAACAATGCAACAATTCAACCATTTTCAATGGTTGATTTAACTTAATATCTTGCTATAACTTAATATCACTATTCACCGTTTCAGATATTTCCTTTATTGCATTTGAAACAATACCAAATGTACTCCAAATTACTTGTTCAGAATCCAATTTGTTAAGCTAAAGGTCTTTAAAATCTAACATTTGTTTGATTTGCATTTGATTATAAGTAAATGAATTCTCCCTTTGATATTTAGTCAAATAAAGATTCTCATCGAATGTGTAAACTTTATTAAACGGATTTCTTGGAAAACTTAATTAAATATCTTTGCCTTTGATGATGAAATTTGTTAATTTACACCTCAATTGACATCAAAGTAAATTAGTTTTGGAAAGATGGGTGGATTTTAAAAGCACAATACCGATATTTCACTAAACTGAGCGAATTAAATGGTAAAAATGAAGCACATTTTAAAATTAGAAAAAAATCTATAATTTACAATGATTTATAATTAAAAGTCTGAAAAAATATAGATATAAGCAATAAATAATATTCAAATATACATACCTACCAGAAATAAATTTATTGTCTCTAAATAGGAATGAATATAAATTAAAAACTTTTTGCATAGATGTGGCACTTAGTCCTGTATGTCCAAGGAGAAACTGAAACATTTCAAATAATAGTATCTCACAGCATTTTTTAGTGGCCTTACTTTTTAAAAAAATGTTTTACTTATACTGCTTTCAGCATAATTTTCTCTAATGTAAATACATTTTCGCTATGTTTTTAATATAAATTTTATTTTTCTGCGTTTAAATGATGAAAGAGTAATAAAATCCCACAATTTGTATTTATAGGTTCTGAATTTGTAAGTTAATGTATTCAAAGTAATTAATTTGTGTATTGAATTACTTACTAGCCCAAAGAAACAAAATTAAAATTTGTGTCCGAAATATAGCTAATATTTCCTCAGTTTTTAATATAACTTTTTTTTCGCTTATAAAGGATGAAATAGCAAACCAATGCAAATAATTTGTATTTATAAGCTCTGAATTTATAAGTTAATATATTTTGAATTACTTACTTATCCAAAGAAACAAAATTGAAATTTGTAACAGAAATATAGCATATATTTCTTAATTTTTTAATATAAATCCTTATATTTTAGATTATAAATCAGGAAAGGGCAACCAAATCGGACAATTTGAGTTTACAAGTTCTGAATTTGTAAGTCAATGTATTCAGTAATAATTTATTTTGAATGACCTACTTGCTCAAGGGGACAAAATTAAAAATTGAGTCCGAAATATAATATGTTCAGGAAGTTTCAGAGTAAAAATTGCAAGATATCTGTAAAAATACTGAAATCTTTATAATGGCATGAGAAAATTCAAAACTTCGTCAATTTTGACTATCATTTTAAGGCATGATATTTAAAATCAAAATTAGGAATGTATTATACAACATTTCTAAACAGAGATGCACAAGGGTGGAGGAAATAATTAATATTTAATTTAAAAATTGTAAAAATTTATCTTATATTACTTTAATTTTGCCTGCTTAATTTTTTCGTCTTCTTCTTTTTAATTTCACCTAATAGAAAGTTTATGTTTTTCCTTTGTTTTTCTGAGCATTAGGACAAACAAAAATAAAAACTCAAGCAAGTATACACATTTACAAAGCGTTTTAAAGTTTTAAAATGTAGAAGAACACTTGAAGGACGTTACGGCGATCCTACAGAAATTTCACTTGAACGCACTGGAAACATTACAGACGACGAAGAGGTTAAAGATACAACTTATGCTATAAGTAAAGCAATCATTATAGCCCAAACAATCAACGTTGGTAATGTCAAATTACGTGATAACAAGATAACCAATCCAGAAAGGCAAAGGCTCCCAAACTTAATTTTTTATTTAAACACATTTTTTTAAATGTCCTGAGCTTCTTTAATACAAAATATCAAAACCTATGAAAACTAGCTTCTGCAATATCAAATTAAAATAATCCAAATTATGCATTATAATACGATTTCAAATGCCAGCATCTCAAATTTTAATTTTAACCATATAATTTCTTAATGGAAATATATTTTTTGTTTCATCAAAACACAATTGGAAATATACTTTTTGTTTTATCAAAACACAATTCTGAAGTCCATAGCAGGCAAACCAAGAATTCGATGAATAATCTAATGTCATGACTATTTATTGAATTTCTGATTCAATTAATGTAGTCTTTAGAAATGTCTTTTGATTTTAAAAAATTCCGAGTTTTATTCGGATTAATATAATAGGACTGAATGAAATCCAGAAAATTTATTTTTGTTATATGTTTTTAAAACGTGGAAATAAGAATTTATTTCAATAAAAATAAGAGTAATTGTCCAAAATATGATACCAATAAGTATTTCTATTTCTCTGTCTAAAGTCTCTCCAAAAAATTCACAATTATTTTTAATATAATGAAACCAAAAATGTCTCTCACTTATGATAAAATATTTCCGAAATGATAATTTAGTCTTGAATTGTGAAAAAAAGTTATTAGGAAAATTTTCAAGACTTAAAATAAAAATATTCTTCTAGATAAATGGATTTTTAATAGAATTTATGCTATAGTACTCTGCTATAAATGCCAGATATTGGTCGTATCTTTAAACATGATCTAGCATTTCAGGATACTATTAAAAAAAACTGATCCCAGAAGCAAAATATTATTCAGGAATATGACTTCTGATTCAAAATATTATTCGAAGATCATGGTTCAATTAAGATTTAAGTTACAAATAATAAGAAAATTCCATCCAAAAAGAGGAGTAAAAAGATAAGGCTCTTATCCTCTCTTTTTTGTGATGTTGTCCAATCTGCAGAGTCGGATTTCTTCTGCCATCTGTATAAAATAAAATCTCGAACATTTTATTTGAAAAAAGAAAAACTTTTTGACTTTCATAGCAAAAAAGAAAAATCAAGTTGAAACATAAAAATTGCTATTTTTGGAGTATTTTTAATTTTTCAGTCATGTTCATACATCTTATGTTATTTACAATAGCACATACTCTAACTGAACTGCAATATTTTATAAAAATGGATACAAAGGAAAAAAATTTCGACTATTAAAAAATAAGTTCAAAATAATTCAAATATTCCTTACGTTGCAACTGGAGGGATAAAATCAACAAATACAAGCTGATTTTGACTTAATTTGAAGAAAGAAAGGTGATAACAGAAGAAACTATGTGGAGTGTGACACAATCACAGCCCTGTATAATCTTTATTTGTTGTGGAGTTTTGATGGTTAGACGGGAAAAAATCCAATTTTATAAATTTTTTAAAGCGTACATACACAAACAAATCGCAAATTTGAAAGGAACAGGAAAACCCCTAAAATGTAATACGACTTCCATCAAATATATTAATTTAGTTGCATTGACTCTACGGATGGTCTGGCAATAGACATGTAATCATTAAAAAAGAATATAAAATA
>JAPMOQ010019658.1:813786-832779 GCA_026543055.1 Argiope trifasciata | reverse complement strand
TCTGGCAATAGACATGTAATCATTAAAAAAGAATATAAAATATTAGGACAAATACAAAGTAAGTAGTTTCATCCCATTTGTATCTGGAAAATGGAATGTGTTCATGTGAAATATCTGCATATTCGAGATAGTAAATATTTGGATAATGACGGAGTTTCATAAAACCTATTCTATTCATAATTTCATAAACCATATAATCGACAACTAGTTTGCTGAATGGCAACAAATGTTAATTCTGCGAATGTAAATAAAGGGCTAAATTTTTCCTAAACTGAAGCACTGGTGTGTTTTATCATAAGCTCATTCAAAAGATGAAAGTGCACGTAATTTTGATAGGTTAAGCCTGATTTATTGTTAGGAATGCTACTTTTTAAAATATTTTGTGACAGTTCGATTTAGGTTTCAGAAATTACAGATTAATATTGAATAAAGTTAGAAATGCAATGAATTTTCAATTTCATTCATACTTTTCGATATCGTGAAGTTTTTATGTCAGTCCCTCAAGAAATTTACAGATGAAAACTTTTTCAGATTTGAGTATTCCTCATGTCTTTTAACATAATTCGCAAGCGATTAAAAATGGTTTGGGTTTATTTTTTAGTTTAGATATATTATTGTCCCATTTTAAAGCAGAACTAAAGTTATTTTGGAGTGGACCTCATAATTTTGCACCGCGATCAAATGACGAGGATAACATTTCCCTCTCCCCAATTCCCACACCAGACCATCAGGAAGATGTTTGGACTCAACAAAAATTTTCCTTTATAAAATTTTCTGAAATTTTTCCTATATAAACACTTCTGACTTAAAGAATATTGAAAATTTCTTTTAACATAATAGATTGATAAAATATATTTACGAAAATGAAAAAAGAATGACGAACAAGCCTAATTTCTGCATTTTTTGAAAAAAAACTAGAGTTGTTAATTTTCTCTGAAATGTTAAAGGTCATAGCAGTCTGAAACTTAGAATCTAAAATTTCAGATCGAAGAATTCATAAACTATATTCTGGATTTCTGAATTCATAAACCAAGGGATTATTATATAAACATATCTGATGTACATTCATTGAGTGCAGACGCCATAGTCTAAAGGCAGCTCGCCTTTCTTAAGATCAAGGCGTCCAACCTTCCAGTCCTGGTTCGGGAATGTTTCTGCTTTATCATGGGTGAGGTGTACGAAACAGCCCCCCCGCATCTACGTAAACGGGGTTGCGCAAGCGAGTGCGTGAGTGTCATCTTCATATGAGCTAAAAATCAGACTTCAGTTCAGCAGCCTTTAATCTAAGAACTTACAGCAGAAATTCGACTTAAAATCACTGACTACATCAGCGGGCTTTTCTATGGCAAGTGTCATAAGTAACAACAGCACTCAATGAATTGGAGACAAATGTTTACCATCTAGAGTGGGGCTTAATTTTGAAGAGAAAATGCCGGCACAATTGTCACCATCCTCATCTTACTGCCAGTCAGAATTAGAAGCCCGTATAAAAATAGTCCAAATATTGCGCCGAAATTAAATACTAATATAATTAATTATTCATTACTATGGAACCAAAGAACAGGCGTTGTAGGTAGCGAAAGAAATCTGGACCCCAGTTATTTAATGAAAAAAAGAAAACCAAATTATTGGTATTTTTATGAGTATTTTGTTTAGTTAAATTAAAGTAAACCTTTTAAGCAATATGAAGACTCTTTTAGAACACTTAACTAAATTTCCCTCTATTGTCAGACAATGAAGACCACTTCTCAGATTTACAGTTTTAGTATTATTAATTATTATTTTAATATATATTTTTAACATTTAACAATAAAATATAATGTATTCTGAAATAAAATATTTGTATTATTTCTCCAATGAATATCTTCAGGAAGCATTTTTGATTAGATTAGAACAATTCCAATCCATTTACAAATGTAGAAATATTTCCTAAAATTATTTCTTTTTACTGAACTAGGCTAAATACAATTGTTCAGTAGTAAACTACATAGATGAAACATTTTTATTATCACTAAATGTAGAACACTAATCTGTACCTATTTTGTACGTGATGAATTCCATTGGAAATACGAAAAAACAGTCACAAGATCAACTCTATTTCAAGCACGAAAATCCTACTTTCGTGGGTGTAAGTTCCAACAAATTATCTCCCCAGATATGTGTTTACATAACTTCTTAAGATTTTCTGTGGGCAATGAAAGTGCTACTTTAGTCCCTGTTATATTGCAAGAAATCAATCAGAGGAAATAACACTTTCTCTTCGAAGTCCAAATAAGAGAATCGCTGAAATTTTTCTTTATCCAACAATTACCCTCTCTGCTACTTTTGTTATTTATGTCCCCAGTTATTAATATAACGTTTTTATAAAAGAGAGAGAGGGATTCAAATTCGAATTTAAATTAACAAGTTAGAAAGATCTTGCTATTATAAATTTATTGAAATGATAAGAATAAAACCTGGGTCAGTATCCTCGGCTCTCAAAATATTCACATAATTTCATAAAAGAATATTTCGTCCATGATAGAAACTTTAACTACAGAAAGAAGCACATGTTTGAAGAATTTTCAGTATAATCAAATTCCTAATTAGCAGTTCTCCAACATAAAATAAGAGACTCTATTAGAAATTCGTGGGACCTTGGGAATTTTAATCAATTTGAAATTATAATTAAAAAAATTATGCAATATATTTAGCATACTAGTTATTTTTACATTCCACTTTAAACTAACAAAAAGGCAAAATTTTTTGGGCAGACCTCTTAATTTTGAACCATGATCAGATGAGCAGAACAAACACTTGATATCTTGACTCTCGTTTCATTGTATCTTGCATTTTTAGGATATATTCATTTTCATTATTAAGGGCGAAAGTTTTTAAAATTGTTTTTTAGCCATCTTTATTTTAAATGTGGCAATTTTTCTTTCTTAATTTGTTTTAGACTATAAATGTTGACATCCTTAATACACTATTATTTAAATATTACCCTTTTCTTTTATAAATTTTCTTGCAATTTTTAGTGAAAGTAACATTCTTTTTTCTTATGTATTATATGCAGCATGGCGGTAATTATCCAGTACCTAAGAGTTTTTGGCAGAACAGTTACAATTCTTAAGAGGTATTAAGTGAATTGTGCAAGTGCTCATTAAGTAAATACAAATAATGAAATATCGGGACAATTTATCTGAACATAATTTTTATTTCATTTGTGACAAAATGATTATATATTTCTTTCATTGGTAAGGACAAGGAATTTCGTAATCTCTTGAAACGAATTCGAGTTCTTTGGTTGCAAAACGGGTATTTTAATTTAAAATGTATTGATTCTTATATTGATTTGAATTGTGAAGAATACCAAAGATTTTGCATTTTCAATTGCATATTATGAATTGTTTATCATGCGATTTTTTTTATTGCGAATTCGTAGTTTACTCATGAAAAACTCACGGATCAACTACAAAACCATTAAAATATGGAATGTCCAATTATGTTCTTAAAGCATAAAACTTCCAATGTTGAGATACCGTGTTTTAAAAAACGTTTCTTTGCATTTTATCAATAACGTGTGTTAAAGGAAAATTAATCTTGAAAAAGAAATTTTAGTGAAACAGTTTAAACTTTGTTTTTGAAAATTTTGTTTATTCAACTTGTTTCAATAAAATTGTCCTTTGTTAAATAAATATCAAAGCTTTCAAGTAGTGTTTCTATTCCCAAAATGAATTTAATGTTCACATGACAAGAAACTCGTGATAAATATAAATTAGCTTACTGTATTTCATCTACAGGCACATTTTTTATATTTGAAATTGTTTCAAAATGCATAATTTGTTCCAAAACTAAACTGCGTTCTTGATACAGTTGAGAAATCTGCAAATTAACTGTAATCAGATTGTTAAATCAAAAGGTGGTTCCACATTTCTTGCGAAGATTCAAATTTGAAGAAATTAAAAAAAACAATTTGTGATTACAACTTCACTTTTCTACACAAATGTAAATTGTAAATTAATCTCATGATTCATCGACCAGGTTCAGATACAATTAGTTGAATTGAGTTTTTGAATTCGAATTTAACTCTACATGACTGATTTTAACAATGAATGCTTTTGAGGGGCTTTAATCTTAACACCAATCAAACATAACTTTCCAGTTTATAGCGGAGTTCAAACTGAAGATTTAAACCAGTTTCATACGTTTTCTGTGCTTTGATGTACTTGCATTTCAGCAATGAATCAATTACTCACTAATTTTCCTAAATGTATTAAATTTTGATAATAAAATAAATGAAATTAGTTTCATCTTTTGTAGGTCTATTTCCTTGTCATCCACGCAGCTACTTCATTGGATGCTAATGGAAAGATCTTCAAAACGTCTTCAAAGGCCATCCCACTTGTCATTAACCATTACTTATTTGTAAGCGATACGTATCTGATTCTTAACTGGTTCCTTTCTATGCCATGCAAATCGACTTGAACCGCCATTCCAAAAATTCAAATCAGGGTTGCTGGATGCACCAGATGGATAAAAATGCAAGCAAAATCTTTAATTTTTTGTAAATCGATTGATATGCATTTTCTCGTATCCGATGTTGATTAAAAATGTAGAATTTTCGCATTAATAAGAGCATTTTATGCAATTAATGAAGATGGCTGAAATAGTATTAGCCAACTGATTTGTATTTTGTATGTTTTAACACCTCATTTGCATATTGTCACATGCTGTGCTTAGATGGTTAAAATCCAAAATTATATTGATACAATACATTTAATCTGTACAATCACGAAAAGAACCACCAAGAGTTTTTTAAAGGAACCATAGTTCATCATACGATCTTGGTTTTAAAGGGTCCTTAAAGGTTTTTGAATTCTTTAAGAGACTATCTATACATCGAATAAAGGCTAACTTAAAAATTTCTAATGCAACACCCATTTTCCTTATCTCGTCAAACTTTAAAACTACTCAATTTATTTCCGGAAACATAGTTCCATTAGTTTGTGTCACTTCGTTTCAAAATTTTAGATTAATAAAATTTTCCTGTTATATTTTGAACTTTGTTTCAAATCTACAAAAGTAACTTGTATTGATAAAAAAAATCTTCTAAAACAAAAGTTCTACATATTTCTCATACATATTTAATACAAACTAATCATAAAAAGAAATAAGTGAAATGACTATAAAAGGATAAAATAGTCATATTTAATATGAAGTATTTTAAAATATGAAAATCATAAAATTAGTTTGAATTCTTTTAATTGAAAATAATTGTGGCATAAATAGGACAAGATTAGTTCTACATGAGTAATTTCCCCGTTAAATTGTTTCCTACATTGTTCCAAAAGGAAAGCATTCACAAATTCCAAATTGATAGTTTTCATCTGAAATTTAGATGTCATTGATCATGCATTCCTTAACAAATAGTTTTTTGTATTGCTGTAATATAAAAGCAAAAATTCGTCTGCAGCCAAAATTATGAGATCTAAGTAGAAAAAAATTCCACTGCCATTTCGTAATAATATGTGGGGTTTAACTATTTAACAAGCCTTTTTACCAATTTAAATATTTTATGGATAGTAAACTTTAAAATTTCTGACATGAAAAGAGGTCTTTTCAGCTAATTTAAATTTACAAAAGTATAAGAGCCCAATATTTATTTCACAAGTTTCAAATTTTATATAGTATGCCATAATTACAATTGTATTGTATGTAATCGTAACAGGCATTGGAACATTATTTAAGAATATACTGTTGATATTTTATAATATATAACAACTTGTAATTCTTGTTGATTTTATTAATATCTTTGACGGTGAAAAGACTAAAATTTCGATGCAGTTTTAATTAAATTAACTTTTTAAATGTGCCCTAATATAAATTTTTAGTTATTAAACTGGTCCCTTCTTAAAGTCGGGAGTCATTTAAGTCTTAACTTTTTTCAGTTGTATATAATTGTTCATGGTTGTAACTTATCTATTTTTAACTACCTCCTGCTCATACAAGATACAGAAAGACATGCGAATTATAGCTTAAAAAGTTCTACAATAATGAAATTTGAAGATGTGCATGAATTTTTAGTAATATTTTCATGCCTGTAATTCGCATATATCTTGTATACACGACTTCCTGCTATAAAGTCTTTGGCAAACAAAAAAACATTTAAATTTAAATGCACTATTGTTGTCAGGAAAACATCGGAGAAAACTCATTTACATTTATTAGGGAATGAAATGCACTATTTTCTTAATGCTTATAAAATGTATAGTTTCTGCCTATTGCTAATAAGCAGTGATAAGGATAGTATATACCGACAAATGCAGATGTAAAGTGCAAAAGAATAAATCAATTTTTCCCCGAATAGATTTATGTTAACCCTGAAACTGTCTTTTAAATAAGAATGTTTAATTTTAACTCCTTATCATGCAGATTCTTTTTGTTTTGTTTTGGCACTCGGATTTCATTCCTTTTTTTGACTTCTCCCATTTCTGATTTTACGCCATCGATGTAGTTTTTATTTCAATTTCTGAATAAAATTAAATTATTTTCTAGACTTTAAGTTTCGGCACAGCTGAACCTACAAAAGCACTTTGCTCCAGAATAAGGCCAACATCTTAACGATTCTGGTGCTTTCAGTATAATGGAGAATAGGGCGCGTGTTCAATTTAAATAAAGCTTTCAATCTGAAGTTGATTTCTTTGGAGAAAATAAATCGCGTTTCTTTCAAAAAAAATTCCACTCGAAATTTTTTTATTATAAATGAAAGCACGTTGGATTTTAACATGTAGATTGTAGCACTAGAAGTTTTTAAAGTGCTCAAAAATTAAAATTAAAGTACAGAGAATATTGGTCATCTAAATATGTAAAAGTTACCCCTTAACATTGTAAATAAACATAATATGCAAGTATTTAATAGTTAAAAAACATAAATGCCAAGTATTTAATAGTTATGATATATTAACCAAAAATTGTTTTCAGGGTTTTTCCAAGCGGAATTCTATCCATGTTATCAAAAGTAATTGACATAGGAAACTGAAATTTGTACCAATTTAAATATGTAGACAATAATTACAGAAATTTTAGGCACAGCATCTTATTGTACTTTTTTTTACTTTTAAAATGGTATATTTAGTTCAAATTAGGATGATTGCAAAATCTGTATGGCTTTTTTTCAGTGACTGTTCATCATGGGTATCAATGTATATATCAATATTTGTATATCTAATACCTGTGAAAGCAGCTATACATGACACAGGATTTTTGTTCAGCAGTTTTATCAAAATTCTTCTTGGTAATACTAGAATTTATTTTAAATATAATTATGGGGAGCTTATACATTTTTCTGATTAGGATTTAATTAAAACTTCCCGATTTATATTTTTAATTAGAATTCATTTTATCATATACAAGTACAAAGTTTCTCAGGAGAATATTGTCAATTCTAAATTTTTTTTAAAGACGAATTTCGTTTTCATTTTGTAAGTATTAGAATTCGATAATTCGGTATCTAACTTGGAAAAAATATCTTTGAAACTTAAACAGCTAGTTTATATGCATGGTTTCGATCACTTGAAATTTTACGAGAATAACTTCAAAAAATTCAGCTCAATTATCAAAAGTGTATTGTCATTAATATCTGGAATTTTTCACTTTAAAGTGTTAAGGAATAGTTAAAAATGTATCCAGAAAATGGATAGTAAAGTAAAATGGTGCCACTTTTGTCGTCGAAATATATTTTTCTATAATTCTAGATAAAAAAGCAAATTTCTGCAATAAAAAAAATTGAAGGAGTCTTTTTCGGCTCATAATTTTAAGCTTTTTTTGTTTTGCGTCTACACTTGAGCTAAATACTTTATATGAACATTTCAAAATAAGGTTCAGAAACGTTCCAAAACTGAGTGACGATAGCTTGCTTAGCCTTTCAAATGTGGATTTCATCAACGTGGACAAATTCTAATTTTGAACATTTTTTTAAATTTTACATACTGTAATTTTAAATTTTAATAATATTTTAAATTTTACATACTGTGTTGAATATTTGACATTAAAAAGGAATAACATAGTAATCTTATATTAATCTTAAAATTTGATAAATTTCTTAAATGGTAGTATTCACTGGGCTATGAAATTTCAAGGAAAATGTTTACAAACCTGTATCTATCATTTAACGAATAGAAATGAGCATTAGCAAAAACTTTTTCATTTGTCGTGAGCAATTTCTTAATATCAAAACTATCCAAGAAAGTACAAACTACATGATATAATATTTAAATATTAAATCCCCAATGAGCATATTCAGAAAAGCATCCTTTTTCAAGTAGAAGCATTCTGTTTTTTACGTACATTGAAGATTTTCCAACATTTCTGTTTGTACTGCATTCTATTTCAATGTTTTCGAACTGAATACACTTTATATTCTTACTTTTATTGATTATTATTTAACCAATATTTATAATCAAAAAAACATTAATGATACTCATTAAGACCCCATAGATAGCTTTCCAGTATGCTTCAAATATAATATCCAGTCATTGAACAAATATATTAAGTAACTTTTTGAAATATAAGGAATAAGGTAAGATATTATTGCAAAATTGCTGTAATTTGGGGACAAATTATTCCCATAAAGAAATGTCAGAAAATAGACTGGAAAATATACGTAAGAAATCTTAACTCTAAGGTCAAATAAAATCTCATGGAAATTACCTTATTGGATACTGCATTATTTTAAATCCAGAAATTAATAAAATACTGAACTTATTGACCATGTGTTAATCTCAAGTGTTGCTTGTTTTCTAAATTGTTAATTATATAAATATCCGGTGAATTCACTATTTTTGAATAATTAGAGCCTCAATGTGTTACGCCTACGTAATATTTATCGTCCGATATTTTCAATAATGTTACGAGTGCCTGATATTCGGATCTTATAAGACACCTTTTTGTCCTTTATTAATAGTAATTTAATAATATTATCCTTTGAAATTAGATGTGAATCTCAGGAGAATTAAGTGACAAGTAATGTCTTAATTTGTTTCAAAATTGCATTAATTTTGATATGTGAACGAAATTTTTTTATATACATTTAAATAAAATAAAATGAAATGTAGTGTAACTCGGTAGGTTGAAGCTTTAATTTCTGCTTGATTTTCAATACACGTGCATAAGTTTTAGAACTAAGGACAATTTGATTTTTTTAGGATTTCCTCCTTTGTTATATGGGGATCTCAAGCCTAAATTCTACAGAATGAAAGAATTCTAGCTGTACGATAGTTGTTTGCCTTTCCAGCTATAAATGTCTTTTGAACTAATTTCAGTTAAAGCATATTTCAGACATTTTCCAAGTTTGGGAATAAGCGTTTCTTGGATATAAAGCCTCAAGTCAATCCAAAGTGCAATTTAAAGTGATGTTTTTTAATACTTTAGTTCAGATTGCATATTGAATATTTTGAAATTATTTCACGAACCTTAAGTATTCTCAAATAATAAATTAAAATAACATAATATATGAATGCATATCTTGTGCTTGTGTAATTAAATGCAAATTTTATGTAAAATATTTGAAACAGTTTGAATTAGAATCCAATATTTTGAATGGCAGCTTTAGCAAGTACTTTTTAATTTACATATTTCTCCAGAATTTTTTTGCGTTGGGACTACACCAAACATAAATCCATTGAACGCCATTTACAAATTTTATTGATACTTCTAAAGTATAAAATATTTTATAGTTAAGAAAAAATAAATCATGGTTAAAATTTCCTTGCATTAAGACAAAAAAATTGAATTGAATTAGAAATTTTCCCAGCGCCATCGATTATTAATCAAACAGTTGGTGGTTTCGAACGCAACTAGAAACCCTTTATCAACAGGAACCGACTACATGTTTGTTTCATGGGTCTCGAATTTAATTTCGAATAGGGAATTACATCCATGCTTCCGAGGAAGGCTTCAATTAGTAAAATTTAAATCTTCAATTATAAATCTTGATTAATAGATTTACTAACTTGCTGGTAAATTCTCACTTGAATTTGAGAAATACTTATCAATATTAATCGATTACTCCCACATAAAGTTAAAGAAAGATTATATGAAAAATGGTCGAAGGTAATTAGTTTAAAACTGTTTTCTTATAGTTAGTATTGACATACCTTACTTCGTGTTAGATAACAACTTGAAGACGTCTTCACTGATATTATGAAAACAGAAATAGAATTAACATTTTTTACAAATGTTTCTGTACAAATAGTTCGATCAAATCTTGGATACTCTTCTAGATAGATATAGGGTTAGTGCTTTGACAAACTAGGTGACAATATGGTATATTAACCATAAGTTTGGTGGCACTGGCAAAGAGTCTAGAAACTAAGAAATTTTGGCCATACGATCATTTGGACGAGAATTCAGTTTATATTTCTAGAATCTGTACCCTGTAATAGAAACTATAAACAGTCGGAAGAGAGCTAGAATTGTTGATTTTTGAGGTAACATTAAGTCTTATTGTAAGTAGTTTGTGTTAATTGAGCATTGCTTTAGTACCGAATTGGAAGATGAGAATAGCAAATGGAAAGGTATGAAGAGCTGTGAAATCTCTTTTGTATTCTGATTATTTTGCGTTATAATTGTCTATTGTCAATTTGTTGCTTTTATGCAGTTTGCGGTGAAAGCTTTTGAGAACGCCTCGTCTATCTTCAGTCATCTGCTTTTTCATATTTTCTTACTTTATAAGCACCAGCGGGTGACCGAGCTCCGCTCGGAGAAAACAGGTATCGAAGCTAACTCGAAGATTTAAATTTTCAATTGTGATTTATCAAAACAATACATGCCATAAGAAAATTTGTGAAACCATTGGTGAAAAGATAACCGATTAACCCTCTAAGGGTTCCAAACGTATATCGACGTAGCGGTATTGGGACAAATGCGTACTACCACTTCCGTACAGGTCATAAAAGACCAATAAATCACTCTAAGCCCATTGAAAAAAGGGGGTAGGGAGTAATTAGTCTAGGTTTGCAAAAAACATGTTATCTGTTGGCAAGAGTATTTGGCGGGAAAGTTTATTGGCGTTTTAACTAAATTTTGATGCGTAAACATAAGAAAAAAAAGTTTTGTCTCTATGTGTACGAGATATGCTGGCTCTATACACACCATACCGTTTAGCTATGAAATTTGGCAAATATTTACTTTGAAGGAAAGAAAAGTGATTTTTTAAAAATTTAATTAAAAAATGAAAGAAATATTGACTTTATTTTCGTTATAACTTTCTAAAAATTTACAGTAAAAAAAAACAGTTTTTACAGCATTTTAAAATTTAAAAAATGCGTATAAAAACCGTACGCAGGAATATTTTCTCATGTCTTATACCTTATTGTTCAGAATATATATATATAAGACGGACAGGCAGATAGATAACTGGACGACAAAGGTGGTAAATTTAAAGTATACGACGAAATACATCAAGAACGCTTGC
Source organism: Argiope trifasciata (assembly GCA_026543055.1). NCBI lineage: Eukaryota > Metazoa > Arthropoda > Arachnida > Araneae > Araneidae > Argiope > Argiope trifasciata. The sequence goes on along the minus strand of JAPMOQ010019658.1, from coordinate 821,324 downwards.
GTTACTGCGCTTGAATTCTCTGAATTATTCATTCACAGTCTAAGTATGCTAAATAAAGTTCTCAAATAAAAATCAATAAATTTTAAAAGAAAATGTAAAACAGAAATTCCATTCTAAAAAATTACGCCTAAACTCAATTATTACCATCACAAACGATTCTAATTGTTTTAAGAGAAGCTGATCATTTAAATGTACATTTCAAACGATTAATAGTACATAAGTCAATAAAGAATTTAACAATTGATAACTTTCCTACTATTTGAAATTAAATCTGTTCAAAGCTTTTGAACTTCTGGGAATCAAATACATAATACATAGTAAAAAATTTGGAGAGAAAAGGTTGTTTCAAAATTTGCATTATCACAGAACCCCTGGAAGGTTTAAAATGGCCATGAATTCTTCTGAAATTAGAAATAATTACACTGCTTAAAATATGGTTAAAAAACGCATAGATAATCAGTAAAAATTTCAATAATGGTGTAGGTTTATATTGTTCAAGGGTAAATTACCAGAGCTTCATTTAATACTATTGTTAATGGCTTATTTTACATACAGGAACGATCTATAAAAAAAATTAAAGTTTCTGAAGAACATATACTGCATATATTAATGTAAATTTATTACTACGTACATTAATGTAAATATTTTTTTTTAATTCTGTTTTATATTTTATCAATAGCTTTGTAATTAGGGTTTAATAAATAGTGTCACTAGAAGAAAATTAAATTTGAATTCAGCTAATATCACCTACAAATTTTCGCAGATAAGAAGGATCAGTTGGCAAAATATTAATATACTTCTGATTTAGTAAGCTATTTATTTTACGTACCATGTAATAACAATATTTCATAAATAAAATTCACAGTCGTATAATGAACAAATAATTTATCTTTATCTGAGCAGATTTTTCATTTAAATGTAACAGCATTGAAATTAAATCTACAATGATAAAGAGAAAAGTTTAAATTTGTAAAAGAAATATATAGCACGGAAAATTAACATTCGTAGTTGGAATCTTTTCTTACTGCTTACGTCATTTCAAGATTTTTTTTATAACTATTCCCATCTTACAAATAATTTCAATGTTTTTAACACCATTTAATTGTACTCCATACTTAAGAAACAATAATTTTTTTAAAGTTCCTATATTTAAGTAACATACATTTCAGTGTTCAAACTTACTAAATTAAACAAACAAATCAAGAAAAAATAAAATAAAAACTAATGAAACCAAAATTCTTTTGTTTAATGCAAATCGTTATATTCACGTAAAATAATTCATTTACCAAAATCTAGATTATTGTTCCAAAGTCGATATAGTATTTATATGAAAAAAATATCATTGGTCATTAATTTTTATCATATTTTTTGAATAAACTCCTTGAAAAGCAATTCATGCTTCATAAAAAACCAAGAGGAAAATATCGCATGAAATGGTATTAAACAACATTAAGTATTCGAAATTTTGTTAAGTATGTTAACTCTCGCCAAATCTGACACTTTCAGATAACGTTTAAAATGTTGCAGCCTCTTCAAAAACTCATCCTTTACAGTAACACAATCCCATTGTAAACGGGACCATTGATTGACAGTTTTATGACTCGTACGCAAATGACTCGTACGAAAGAGTCATACAACCCGACGTAGCACCAAGATGTCTTAAAAGGGCGCTGCACGTATTTCGACGGAGGGTAAGGAAGAACGTCCGTTCGGTTTACACGGAAAATGACGTAGGGGGTATACCGTTCCCAAACGGGTTTGCCCGCATTTTAACGCCGTGCTCACCCCCTCACGTGTTGCCCTCTTTATGACTTGGAGGGGAGTCAACACAATGAATTCTTTACGACCATTTAAGGATGTCGCAGCATCTGAGGGTCCGGAGATTCCTTTAGGCATAGGTCATTGTAATGAATCGGCGTTAGGAAAAAACGAGGGGTGAGAAAGGAAAGGGCTAATTCAAGAAAAGAGGAACCGAAATAATTCCCCAATACTATGTCCCATAATGGCTCTATGCGGACTTAAGTTTAAACTGTGTTTGGTTTCCGTAGAATTTCTTTGATATAGCTTATTTGATCAAAATACTGTTTCAAATTTCCATTGAACTATTTTTTTTATCTTAATGCAGTTTTAGCTTACTTGTGATTAAACATGGCATTGAAGCACTAAGAACTAGAAAAGGATATATTTGAAAAATTGCCTTCGATATATGGTTAATGTACGAAATATATTTCTCATTCTGAGTTAAACTATTTTTATAATGCAAATTCATACTTTTTACGCTAATCTCTACCTCTAATTATTTTTCATAAAATAAGCAGATGCAACTGAGTTTTACGTTTTAAAGAAGTCTTAATTTCTATGAATATAATAAAATAAATTATTATATTGTTTATCTTATCAGATTTACATTGTGTAAAAACATGGAATTCTGCGTCATTCTTTTTAATCATGTGACCCCTTTTTAAATTTTTTTTAATGAACTGCATAGAATAATTTCATTCAAATTCATAAAAAAAATTTAAGTATTATTTCTATTCAGAAAATTATTAATATTTAATCATAATATACCTTGATGTAGATGAAAGCAAATTACAAATAAAAATTAATTCAGCGTTTGATTAATTTTGTTACGAATATTAAGAAATTGATCATATTCTAAAAGTCTTAACCTCGAAATCCATCTCCAGATTTTTTTTTCCAATAGTTTATCAAAGAAGACTTTTAGAATGATTTTTATATTTCTTAGATATTTTTAGAATATTTTTCTCAGATAAAATTGTAGATCTATAAAACATTTCTAAGAAATCAATATTTAGTTCAAGAATTTTGCGCTTATTTTACAGTTCTCTGAAGCATTTTTTTTTTCTTTTTGTAGATATGCTAATGAGCACTCTTCGATAGAGATTAAAATATGATTGGATAAATGAGAGAGCTTTTGATTAATCTTCTGCAAAGTATAGCGTGTCTTAATTACACGTTTTTAAGGACGTTCTAATGTAAAATCTTGCAGTTAAATTCCTTAATAAAAATGCAATTGAATATTCAAAAGTGCAGAATTCATAGTTATGTCTTGAAATTACAGCCTGTTATTTACTCGTATCAAATAAATGGCTTTACGTTACTTTATTGAGATTTTGTTGCTTATGGGGCAGTTACTTATTAAAAAAAACATCATAAACTGCACACATTGGTTCAGGATCAACCTTAAAAGTTGTCAGACCCAAACAAGAAAACAATTATTATCATCATCATTATTATTGTTAAAAGCAATTATTTCTAAGTACATTTTGATTAGATTTCGTAATCAAGTATGAATTTTGTGCCTCTTCCTGTCCTTTTAGATTATCGTAAAAATTCGACATAATTACTATAAGAATGTCAAACCAGCGTACATTTCATTTATCTATTTTGTGTGTGATTTTAAATGACTATTCAAATAATCAAGAATAGACACTCATAAATAATTAATCCTTTGTCCGATTATATATATTTTAAAATTAATAGAAAACTGCATTTGGATAAAATTGCATGATACTTTTAATTTATCTCGATGCTTCCGTTTTGGTGTATCATTCACGATTTTTACATACAGATTTACGCATGTAGATTTCCCATCAGGAAGTTTAATCTAATACCTGAAGATAAGATTACATCTAAATTAATTACAATTAATGAAGGAAAAATACGATAAAGAAAGAAATGAAAAGTTCCTCGTGAAAGCTCTACCTTTTTAACCCTAGCTATTGATTTGAGAGGTTAAAAAAATGTTAATAAAGGGCTTTAAAGGGTTGAAAAAAGGGATTAAGCCTTATCTAGTACGCTATATTGAACTGAAATTTGAAAAGCACTTTTTTATTTTTAAGTCAATTATCAATTATATAAATATTAAGTCTATTATATAAATAATATTGTCAACTGTGTATTAATTTTTGTTTTATGCGAGAGCTAATGACCATACATATATCCTCGATGATCGCCTGTGCCTTATCACCGTCTAATTAAAAAATATGAAATATATACATATATTTCTTCTCACTATATTCATTTGATTCGTTATATGGTGGAATTACTTCCAAAACCTTTAGGTATTCTACCTATTCCAATCATTTGACCATTTATGTCAATTTTTTATTTCATACTAGTCGCCTTTGGTGACCAGCTGGTCCACCATGAGTAATGATTTCTAAACTTTTAAATTAAATAGTTATGTGTCTTCCTATCTTTATAACTTCTCAGCCAACTATGTTTAAACTTTGAAAGGCACATAACTCATATTATTATAGAAGCCTCACGATTATTTGTCCAATGTATTATATATCTAATTCGTAATAAGCTGTCATGGAATTGTGTAAATATCACATCTTATATTTGTTCCATAATATTGCGCTTCTTTTTTAAGCACTTGCTGTACATCACACTGTCCCCGGTTTAATTTGCAATAAGAGTTAATTTAATTATTCAGTTTGAGTTTTTGTCAAAGTGACGGCAATCACTGGTACATTCTTAACGTGATCTTGCAGGTTAAATTCTACTTTCGTTGTGTGGGAAATTAATTGTTAGAAAATATGATTACAATATTTCTTAAAAATAATCACTAAAAATAGAATTTGAATTTATAAATTAAAACAATGGTAACCATGTAAAAAGTCATTTTTAAGACGATTTAAAAAACAATTTTGCACTGTAATATTTGCGGAAATTATCGCAGAAAAATTAAAAATATTAGCGTAATTTTAATTAATTAAAGTTCCCCTAAAAAAATTCCGCCTTCCGAATATTTTCATCCTCCAAAGTAAATATGAATATATCAAGTGCGGTACCTGTAGGTCATATGGTCTGGTATGTAGAATAGTAACACACACACATTCATTCACATACGCAAACACATATTCATTTGATTATCAGCCTTGGAGTGATTCCGAACATTGATTGGCATGAAATTGGTGGATGAAAAGATTTAAAAAAGTTTTAATAATAATACTTTATATATAAATCAGCCTTTTTATATAAATCAGCCAACTTTAATGATTGATTTAGAAGATTGATTGATGTAGCAACTTTTGCTTAAAATATTAGTGAAAATATTATGTTAAATATGAGAGTCTCAGTGCAAAGTATGAAAATATATAACAGTTACTCATCAATGCATTTTTTGGCTCAAGTTACATAAAGTGTAATTATTATTATTTTTATTGCAATTATTTAGACCAAGTAATCAGTACTATGTGTGCATTTTACAAATGATTTAGAAATTAGCCATTTGTTTCGAATTCGAATGCTTGGCGTATCAAGTATCAATTCGATCATGTTTACCTCAAACAAAAAGTGGATTTATTGAATTAATGATATAAATATTGCAAACGATCATAGAAACCTTTGCATTGCATTAATTTTTTTAGGAAACATGATATTTAATATTTATTTAATTTAATCCAATCACGTGGTGAGAGTTACATTTTTTTTCGATTTAATTTGCAGTTATAGTTAATTTATTTTTTAATTTGATCTTCTGTCAATGCGATGACAACAGTTTAATAAAAGCTATTTTTTCCCTTTGCTCGTTTATCGTTTGCTATAAAATGTCATTGTTTTGTCCAAATTATCTTGTTGAAAAATATGGTTAAAATATTTCTTTGAAAATTCGTTAAAAATAGAAGCTTAAATTATATATACTGGTATCATTAGAAAACTAATTTTTTAATCTTTAAGTTAATGTTAAAATCATCTTTGTGCAATAATATTATCGGAAGGTATAGCGGAATAACCTCTAAATTTCGCTAATTTTTAATTAATTCAAATTTTAAGTAAAAATTCGAAATAAGGGGCTCCGAGATGCACATTTCGGACTTCCAAGGTATGCATGTACCAAGTTTGGTAGCTGTAGGTCTAACGGTTTGGCCTGTAGAGCGACAATACACACACACGCACACACACACACACACACATTGAGCTTTATTATAAGTATAGATTAAAACTTTAGCCCATTAAGTATGTCATCAATGATCGTCTGCTCTATATAATTTTCCAATTTCGAAAGAAAAAAAAAACGCATTTTTTTACTTCATTTTCATTTTGAGAAATTCTTTCCTTCTCCTATTTTGCCCTATGATGAAGAAAAAATATTTTTGTGTAATTCAAAACCGATTTAAGGCTAATGCCAATGATTCTAAATACTACAGAGCATATTTCTATCATAAGCGTAATAAGCATAAAGTAATCGTAAGCATAAAGTAATCGTAAGCATAAAGTAATTGCTTCCACTGCAATTATTTCTAAATTAGAATGCTGGTTTTCTGGAGTTTTCAAAATACGCTGGCAATTATTTGTAAAATTTATACATCCCAATAACACTGAAATACGAATATCACTATCTCTTCATTAAATCCATTTACGTATATAATTTGATTCTTTTATTATGGCTACGGAGATTATCAATAAAAATAAAAACATTTCTTTCAAGCAATTAAAGCTTTCAAACTTTATTTCAAATGTAACTCTAAGACATAAAATTTCTTAATTCATTTCTGTTTTTTTAAAGGGTCCTAGATGCTTATTTCTTTATTAAAATCATCGTCATGTATTATTTTACCAAAGCAAGATGTTTATTCCTTTTTTTTACAATAACCCATCGGCATGAATTATTCTAAAAAAAAGTTTTCGGTGATTATCTCTACTCCTAGCGATCATTAGTTAGAGAAAGAAAATGAAATGTTGCAAAGTTACATTAATGCAATATATGTTTTACAAGTTTAATTTCAGTTATTTAAATCATCAATTACTTTTCCACAGTCAATTTTATAAAAAGATGTAAGCATAACTGAAACTTTTGTCAATTACACTATTTGATAAAACTGGCAGAAATAGTAACAAATAAATAGTGGTTCTTTTTTTTAGAATAGACGAAAATTAATTTTTGTACATTGTAATATTTTAAAAAACATTATAGATATATCGCAATTTATGAGGAATAAAACACTCCTGTATAATATTTTAAAATAATCGTATGTTTGTTCCAGCTGCCTTTGAAGATAACAGTTTCATTAAATGTGCACACAAAATAGTGAAAATAGATAGGGAAAAAATCACAAAAATGTCGATACTTTTAATAAGTTTCTAAAACATTTTAAAATGACTAAACCAGTCTATATCTTCAAAAATAAATTTTAAATAAGGACATTTAAACTGCGCTTGCTCTGGTATATTTCACGAAGTTTTAACGTGAAATTATATTGAAACTATCAAAAACAAAATAGGCCTTATTCTTCAATAAAAAATAATTATTAAAAACAATATTCAATTTTGAAAAATTTCTATGAGATATTTTAGAGCCTTTATCATGATATTAATACATGATACATACTCCCAGATATTAATACATGATACATACTCCCAGATATTAGTACATGAGTAGAAAATTATATGACTCTAAAATTCTATATTTTTTAAGCAATCCAATCAATTTGCTGATTTGCATGTTTTTTTTATAAAAGGAGATGACTATTTTTTCTAAAAAATGACATATTGGTCATATATATATA
>JAPMOQ010019658.1:797698-813386 GCA_026543055.1 Argiope trifasciata | reverse complement strand
TTTGAATATATTTTATAGTGAGACCGATGAAAATTTCTGTGCTGAAATACCTAGCATATTAAGCGAAACCCTCTATGTTTATTTATATTCTGCTGCAACGATTTAGAAAACGATATTATCAGCTAACGATGTTAAAAGGCAAAAGAACAGTCTTCCCAAACACTATTCTTAGAAACCAGCTGACTTAGTCATTCGGAATAAACGGAAAGCAATAAGATCTGACATGAATGAGCGGTCATTTGCTCATACCCGAAGGCGTGTTGACCACCCAGAAAGAAGCGGAGGGGTCGAAAAAATCCTCTAGCGCTTGCCGTACAGCTCTTTAGAAAAACCGACGCGATTTTACGACACAATATTACTCCTACTTCCCTCACTTTTCGGAGGTTCCACGCTTAAAATGAAAACGCTCAGAGGGTTAAAGTGCACCATTGTAAACTATTCTAAACAAAGTTAGAGTTTGAAAAGGGAACTATTCTATACAAAGGTAAAGTAAAGGTAAAGATTGAAGTGTGTTGAAGTTCAATATATTTGACAAATTTATTTAGAAAAACCAAACATATATACATACATAAGAAACATATTATAAACCTATAACAGCATAAACATAATAAACATTAATCAACAGCACGTTACCGCTTGAAACCTATAAGGCAATAGACAAAGAAAATTTAAGTGCAACCATCTATAGCCATTATGGCGAACTAATAAAGTTTGAAAATATCCTATCTGTAACTCCGAACTGCTCGACCGTAGCGCTTCAAAACCGGCGCCAATCGATTCCTTGTGGCCCAAAACCCTAGACCCCCAAGTTTACCGGAGTTTATTAATTCTGGGGTGACTTTGACTTGGCAACCATTCCTCGTATTATAAGATAAGATAATACATAACATTGAGCTCGTTGGATTTTTTTGTCATTTACCCAGTCTAAAGATGCTATTGTCATTGATTTTAAGGATTGTTGGAAAATTATTGTAAAAATAACCATCTATTAAATAAATCCTTATTCAGAACCTGAAGAATGCATTGCCATAGGAAACGTTTTCTGTTCATTATTGGAAATTTTGAAAATATTTCCGATTATGCGATAGAAATATAAAACTATAAATGGAAAAACTTCTTCCATAGTTGCGGATTACATACCCTAACAATTCTGAATATTAATTCAAAGAAATTTGATGATATTTTAATTTTAACGGTTAGTTGAAGCTTCATTCAGTTCAAAATTTCAGAAATCAAAGTGCCAAGTGATTTAAGAAGTGTCAATTTTAAACCTTCTAAATTTTAATTTAGAAACTTAACTTCAAAACCAATGTGCAAGACAAAATTGTCTAGTTATGCTGTTGCTTATGGCACTTGTTGAGTTTGTCTTATTTCAGAAGCACATCTAGGGCTAAGATTATGTCTTAGCCCTTTCACGGGGTTAATTTTATTCTTGTATTTCTTTCAATCATCCACAGATCGTAATTTAGACTTAAATCACAAAACAATCGCTTCTTATCCAGTACCATTAGTGGTACCATCTCAGCGCGGAGGACTTTGTGGCTGCGACAGATTTATGCGTGCATATACATGGATGTCTAATTATACTTGTATAGACTATATATACTGATAAACATCTGGATGAATTCACCTCATAAACTTTATATAGTGAATATGTAGAATATTTGTAGTAAATATTTTTAAATAAGCACATGATACCCAATGTTTCTCGTATATAATAAAAAACGTTGCATTACCCTGGTAGTTAAATTACTTCTATCACATTAGAAAGAGCGTAGAGCTTTTTAATAAGAGAATGTGCTTAATGCAACGATACGTATTAGGCAGTCTAAAGAGAATTCAATCCAATAATACCAACACCGAATTAAATTCAAATTGTAATATTTAACCATGCAGATAATGCTTTCTGGCATAGCGCTGAGATTAAATTTGTCAATGTGTAAACAGAACTTTAGTGTCAGCACAAACAAGATAATTTACAGCAGTTAAACTTCATTTGTCCCCTCTTTATACCAACATTGAAGTATAAGTATAGCATTCTTCATTTAAGATAATGTAGATAAGAAAACATAGGTAAATTTAAAATAAAAATATCAAAGTCATAAAATAGTGTACTCCAACTCCCCTTGAATAAAATAGGATGGGATAGGGACCAGTCGGCTGGTGAGTGGTTGGGGATATATCCAAAGAGCTCAATTTAATACCCTATCAACGCAGTTATAATGAAGCTTATATTTTCAATTTTGGTTGTGAAGGATAACAATCTGAAATTAAATGAAATAGATTCACAGAACAGACTATCTGCAGTTTCAGTCTTTCTCCACATTTAACAACGAAATAGATAGAACGACTATTTTTTCACTTAATGAGCTTAATCAGTCTTTTAATTCGAAGTCATTTTCAAAGGCAGAAAGAATATATTAAATTATTTTAGATACTAAATATGTATCTCAACTCTTCATACTAAATTAAATAATGCAAACTCGGTTCTAGGAAGATATTTCGAATGTTTTAACTTCTTAATAACTCTAACTAATAATAATTAATAACTATGACAAATGATAATTCTGAATAACTCTAATAACTGAACTCTCGGGACAAAATGGGCTGTTAATATAGCAAAGAAATTATCAAACAAATATAAACTCGCTTCTTATAACTCATTAAAATGTTTTCATCGACAATTTTACATGAAATGTTTAGATGTTGTAACTATCACTCCTCAAAATGCACAAAATTTGACTTTTGTAATAAAAATAAGATTTGGAGAAGCAACGAATACGTTAGGCATTGTGAGTGATGGCTGGCATCTGCTATGATCTGTAAGATTCTTCGTCCGGATTAATTTACCAATTGTAATAACGTAGTCTTAAAGTTGCATATGAAATGGCGATGCAAAGTATTCTAATGTTTTGATCGACGTCATGTCCATGTAATTACTTACTAATAAGGAACACACAAGTTCAAACCAGTGGAACATTTCTGGTTTCCATGATATAACACCATTCTACTAAATATTTAAATTGATAATGACAAGTAGACAAATATTCGACAGTATTCAAGAGAATTTTGAAAAATTTCTTTCAAATTATATCATAAAATATCAAAGTTACGATCAAAAGTATCAAGAAGTATCAAAATTACCATCTTCTCTTATTCTATTCCAAAGAATTATATGGCATCTTACTTTAATATTGTTTAGAATTACGAAAGCCAATTACCTAGTTTTATATTAATCTGTACGAAATTTTTTCGGGAATAAAACCATTGATTAAAAAAACAAGCTTCCAAATATGCTCTAAAATATTACATTAGACTTTCAAGAATACAATGATAAATACTGACCACGCGTCACTAGAGTTATCTTCATCGTGTTTGATATTTTAAGATCTAATGATTATATCAATGATTTTTTTATATATAGAAAAAAAAACTATAGAGAAATTGATAATATTTGCTCTCAGGGTTTTTGTACCAATTCGACGGATTCAACAGGCTTTTTTTTCAACTCAATTCATAAGCGTTTAGGCAATTAACAAATGCAATATTAGGCGTAACGTTTTGGCAATTTCAAAATAATAGGTTCTGAATAGATTTAGGCAACTTTGAGATTGCTATTGACAAATTTATGATACAGTTGAAATGCATATGAGAAATACTTAGTGCCACCAATAAAATTAATGCCCATTCCACTTTTGTTTTAAATCTCGGTTATACTAAATGCAAGACATTGAAGTGAGTGATCAGCAGTAAAAAACATGTGTAAGGATGGCTATTTCAAATTCTGATCCATAAACAAATTATTGTGGTATTTCTGGTTTTTCAATTAAGGTAAAGCAGAGAAAAAGAATGCTTAAAATCTATTTGCCGATAAAAAAAAAGTTTTGCATGGAGATGAAAATTGATGGTAAAAAAATTCAAATAATTAATAAAAATTTCTTACATGGCAATTTACTTGTTTTCAAAATGTTTCTTCAGGGCAATGTAGCGAAACGTAGCATACAAATTTAAAGAATTAGTTTCTTATTTAATCCAAGCTGACATTCATCCATGTGGAAATGGATACTTTAATATACAAACGCTTTGGATATTACAGAATATATATATAAAGTAGTCCAATGTGTCATTACTAGGAATTTTTTTTCTTAGAAATTTTTTAATGCTTCAAGATCACTTCTTGATTTTTGGCTTTGAAATATCAGAAGCGATTGCTTTTCTGATATTTTTGCTCTGGACTTCAAGCAGTAAAATGGTTGCCTTACATAATTTATCTTCATGCATTATAAATAATGGTAAATATAGACAAAAATACAACATTGCAAGAAACTCGAATGAAAAGTCTGAAACCTTTTCCTATGTGTACTTCTGTGCTTTTCCCATTCATTTATTACCCCAATATCTTCAACATTTTACTTTATATAGGATCTTGCAGTTTTACCTTTTTTTAAAATTCCAGTCAGTAATTTTTGGAACATTTTTTGCAGTTTTTGAAGCCGTTTTGGAAAGTAGATTATAGAAATTCGTTTTTTTTTTTTTTAAATATTATAATCTTGGCTTCAACACTTCTGAAGGTTCAATGTATTCAGCAAGTTACTCTTTTCAAACAGTGGATTTTTTAAAAGCTTGCTAAAATTGTAGTTTATTTTCCATACCAAAATACACTTGAGTGAGAAATATCTAAAGATATATTTGGAATAGTGAAATGTTTTTTATCATTGTTGTCATTCTGCTGTGGAATAATGTTGAATTGTTGTTTTGAGGGCTGTCGAATAATTTTATACCATTTTCCTAACAATCTCTTCCGGTAAACAAATCAATTTACTCATTTTTGGTTAAATATGAGAATTGGAACATATTGCAGTTAAGACATTGAACTTCTTTCCGAATGATTTTCTTATACTGGTTTTCTAAAAGTTATATAGTTCTATCTATGCTTGTTGGCAGTAAGTGATCGGATTATACTGGCACCCTAAGATCTAAACCATATCCGAGTTTCCAAGATCCAATTTTCAAGGAAGATTTTTTATATATTTCACAATCAATTTTAATTCTGGCTCGGGGTTCTAGTGCACTTTGACCATGTTCCCTTCCGATTGACTCCTTATCAATGAAGTTAGATGTCATGCCTGAGCAACAAGCTTCGTTTGTAGAGGAAAGTTTCCTCTCACATTATTTTAAATTCCAGTTTGACAACAGTAATTTTTGCATATATTGTCATTCATAAGTTTAACGGTTCTCTACATGCTTTAGTCCATACCTAATACTTTTATGTACCATACCTTAGATATAAGTAAAATCATCTTTCCAATCTCGTATATTTACTGCTAATCTGTACAATTTCTTTGGCATCCATTAATTGCAAATATCATATGTTACGAGTCCTTTATATTCCCACTTCTAATCTAATATGATCCCCCAAAAGCATTTGATTGCTGATCTTTTGCTTACAGCAAATTCGTCCGTGCCAGAGATTTATGTGCTCTCGATTTCTTCCGTTTTGAAAAGAATTACACCAGCATACTAAAGAAAGTTTCGTAAAGTGCTAGAAAATATTAAAAATGTTAGGGATTAATTTCATGGTTATTGAACTTTAAAATACATTTTCAAGAGATTTTTAATCCAAGAAAAATATCGAATGATTCACTCAGCCTTAAACAATGCTAAAATGAATATGAACTTATAATTAATTTGTCCCTCAATTATGAAGTTTAAATTTTTAAACTGCTAATGCAGATGATAAATATGGCAAAGGTTAATTTTTAAAAAAGCTGTTTGGAAGCTGGTAACTTTATATTATATCACGCAAGTAATGTAATATGTGAAGGGCTTCAACAAAAGGTTTTTGAAGTCGAGATAATATAATTGTAAAAATTTTTAGTATGTCTCTCGGTGCAGTATTAAAAAATCGATAGAATTAAATACATTTCGCATAGCAATTAACAAAATCAAGTTATATTTTTCAAACTTATATTCAAATTTATTTCAATTCACTGAAATATCTTCAAGTGTAAACAAACATTAAAACTGGAACTTATCTTCAAGTATGCAAGAGTCCTCTCGTCTACCAGAAAGCTGTGTTATTGCCTTAAATTTGATTTTCATATTACCAAAAAAAAAAAAAAAAAAAAAATTCTAATCTTAAAAGTATGAAGTGCATTATAATTTGATAATAAGAATTTGAATTAATCTAAATCTTAGTGAAAAGCACGCCAAAATGTCACCAACACCAAATGTGGGTTACACACATCAGCAGGCAATTATCACAGATGTTAATGTGATGCTCACTACTCATCAAGCTAGATTTTTTTGCCCAGAACATAGTTTAAAGCATCACAATCCACGGTTGAAAATTGTGTTACGGATTTCCTATCCTAATCCGTCGGGTTCTTTTTACTCGTATAGTGGATGTGTATGCTGTTAAAGAAGACGATGCATACACAATGATCGATCCCTTAGTAGACGACACAACACAGACTTTTATTTACGGGACGAAGACAGGACAGCACAAAGACGACAAATATTTACAAAAGACAACTTTATACAGCCGAGATGAACACACAGCAGTACTCTACTGCAGGTAGTAGCCCACAATAGCAACAGTAGTCTACAGGCAGAAATTTCGTAGTGACAACGTCCACAGTTCACAAAGCGGCCAGGCAAGATTCATCAGTAGAGGCAATCTTTGAGGGATTCTACCTACACTCACGTAGGTCTCTCCGGAACAGGCTGAAACTATTCCTCTGTCTCATTGCCTTCGCTGCCGACTCACTACTTCGCACAACGAGACTACTCCTCAGGTCAGAACAGCTCCATTCCCGACGACGACACAATAGGCTACGACAAAATATGCCACACAGCAAACCTCCGTTCAGGGCTCCTCAGTTCAAGACCTTTTTATTTAGGTCTACTTGGTCGACCAGTATTTCGTTCAGCTTCCAAGATCTCTCTCTCTATTCCGGTCTTCACGGTCGATTCATTCCACTACGCAGACTGACTGCCTTATATAGTGACGGAAGGCGAGGCTAAACCTTCTGGTCCAATCAGGATCATTGTAGAAGTATTTCGGCTCCTAACGGATGGATCGAGAAAATTCTCGATGTTTCGGGTATTAGTCATTTTGTCGCCAAATTCGCCAGCTGTTCAAGTTTGTCGCCCAACCCTGGGACCTCTGACGTCACACTCATTCACTATTCAATACAGAACACTGTCAATCTGTTTTCCTTACGATGACAGTCTTAGAGCGAGAAAGCAAAATTACAGGTTCGTAACAATCGGGAAATTATAAACCTTTCCGGAATTTTATAAAGTCAATTTTATAAGGATTTTATAAGTTGTTGTAAGTGGTAACACAGGAGATTGCAATGGACCATTTTGAAATGAATCTTTTGAATGGGTTAACACGATAGTTATCATTACTTTTTTTTATCGTCATTTATGTAATTTTTTAGAGTTTAGTTTAGTTATATCAACGTCCCGTTTCAAAGCAACACGAGGGCTATTTGGGGACGGACTTCGTAATTTTGAACCACGGTCAGATGACGAGGACGACACTTGAACTGGCACCTCCCTCTCCACACCACGCCATACCAGCGGGAGGACGTTTGACCTGACAGATTTAACGTGCAAGAGACCCCCTTACATGATGGTTCTTCGGTGGAATAGAGTCTCGAACCTGAAAACCTCCGGTTCCGAAGCCGAGACCTTACCACCAGGCCACCGCGGCCCCATGTAATTTTTTAGAATAAAGAAATAAAATAAAGGCAAAATAAAATCATTTTTTAAATTTATTAATCTGTTAGCCTGTTTCCGAAGCAATTTTCTAGCTTCACAACAAAAAGCTCAGTTGTCTTGAAATCAATTAATTATTGAATTCATGTGTGAAATCTAATTTTTATATAAGATATGTAATGCTTTTATGCAATATAATGAATTTTTAGTCACTCTAAGCTTTATATATAATATAAAAAAATTTAGGTAACCGACTACGTTTGATGGAAAAAATTTGATTTTTTAACAAATATTTTTGGTTTTTAGATGTATTATCAATTATAAACTCTATAAATTCAAAAACATTATTTTGTAATATAATATATTTTGAGAAATAGGAATATTTGAGGTAAATTTTAGTGAAATTTAACCAAAACGGTTAACATTCTACACAAAATTGTAATACAACTATTCTATTTTTCTTTGTACACAAGTTATAGAATGAAATAATGATGAATGAAATAATCCAAAATCTACGAAACATTTTGAGAAGCAGAAAAGTTATCGATAAAAATATACACAAGTATGCATATTTTCCATAAATTCGCAACTTAATTTTTCTAAAAACACCTATGAATGAAAAAGTATTTCACCAATAATAAAACTTTTGGTTAATTTCATTGCCTATATTATTTAAAACACACTCTGAAATTTTTATGTAAATACCTCTATTAGTTTATGGGATGCCATGTTAATGGTGGAAAATTTTTATGAAAATTAAAATTGAAGTTAAAGACAAATTTTAGCTGAAAAATATTTTTTTTAATTCCTCTGGGTGATAGGTTAGACCTTCCTTTTCTAAGAAAAAACAAACTGTTTTGGAAAGAAAAAAGTCTGAATTACAAGCAATAACACTTTTTAAAAAAATCACCAATGTGGTCGAATACCAGTGTTTTTAACGTAGTCGGATACCTTAAGTTATCAGTTACTAGTTTGAAAACTGCCTCTTTGAAACCTGTTAAAGAAATTTTGTATGTAATCGAAGGTATAACGGAACGAGTTTCTTTCCCATGTTCTTTCAGTTTATTCTGTTATATTTTCTTTTATTTCTATCCATTGTTTTATCTATATATGTATGTTTATCAGCTCTTCTGCAATATTTTTATTCCAAACTTATGCCGATATTTCTTATTTTAGAAAAAAATTCTTGCAGAATATAAACGGGGTTATTGACCTTCTTTTGGTGGCAAATAATCAAGAGATACAAGTAATACAATTCATTTATCTTTTAATCTGCAAATATTGAAACTTCACAATTCTAATTTTAGCTGCAAATCTTTCGTTTAATTAAACTAATTCGTTTAATTAAAATTCTAAATTAAACTGACAATTGTTGCCCTTCTAGAGAAAATTCACAAAACTTATTTTTCCGTAAGATAATTATCGCTATTTAAGGGCAAGATTATCGACTCCCAAAGGGTTAATTTGTGTTGATATTTAATTCTTACTAATTAAATATTAGGTTGTTTGGAAAGTAATTTCGTTTTTTCCTGACAAAGGATTTAATTGCATTTTTCGCACCCAATTTCATACTTAAACCGCAAAATCATTTTATGTTTTAAGAGCTGATATAGCAAGGCTTGAGTGTGAAAAAGTGCAGCTGATTCTTCGCAGTAGTTTTTGGATGGTGCCCTTTTAAATATGGAGAGCAATAAACAGCATTTTCGTCATTTTTTTTTCTTTTTTGCTATAAAAGGTAAAAGTGCTGTTCAAGCCAGAAATAAATTAGCCAATATGTGTGGAGAAGATGTGTTAACAGTACATCAGTACCAGAACTGATTTGCAAAATTTTTCCTTCAAATGAGGAGGCCAAAAACCACCTCGATCAGTTTTTTTTTACAGCAAAGACCAAAACTTTTATGAGCGTGTAATCATGTTACTACCAAAAATATGGCAAAAGGTATTAGACCAGAATGTCAATTTTATAATTTAATAAATAATTTATTCATTAAACGAAAATTTCTTTTCATTTTGACAAAAAAATACGAAATGACTTTCCGAACAACCCAATACAATATTCCTGCAATTTAATGTAAGGTGTTGTGTAAATATAATTCAGACATATCTAATTGTGCACTTAAGGTGATATTTTCAAAATTGTAAGGCTCTATAAGCTGAGTTATTACTTAGTATTACTGAATGTCGAGACTGGAATATGATGGGAATAAAAAAGTTGTTAATTTTAATAAAGGTAACTTATTAAATTGAATTCATTAAAAGTTATTTTATTAATGGATTGTTTTAAAGTAAAATTTGGTAATTTATTTGTGATAAAATTTAATTTTTAAATTTAAAACCTACTAAAACGACCTTAGGTCGTTGCACAATAATTCAAGAAGTTAGTTGAAATAAGGCTTCAGTTTTTTTCAAGAAGTTGAAGCCTCTACATTTTTTGGAATATGTTGTTTAAAGTATAGAGATCATGGTAATATGAAATCGTTGCCAATCTATTGAAAGAATCCTGATAAATCCTAATGCGGTATTAAAAAAAGAATTCGGTTTACAAGATACGATTTTCCACTCATAAATATATTTAATCAATCTTTTTTTTTCTTTTTCAAAAGTAAGATTCCCTTTCTGTACTCAATAAATGTTAAAATTTTTCTTTATAATGGAATTCACTGATTAATCGTTTTATTTCATTGGATAAAACTCTGAATTGATATAAAATAAATTAAAATTATTTAATCTTTGGATGCTTAAAATTTTAATACAACTTTGGTATAAAACAGTAAAAAGAAATACTACCTGTTTCTTAGCATTAAAATAATATTCAATATAAACTTCAAAATACTGATTTCCCTAAATTATTATAGATGGCTTAGAGAGCATTCATTGAAGATTAAATTTTCGAATTCTATTTTTAAAAGAAGCATTTTCTTCAACTGCTGTGAGGAAAAAGTATTTCATCATTTAAGCGCTGCACTGAACAAATAATCATTCGAACGATTTTATTTTTCACTGTTTGTAATGGTTGAAGTAAAACTCGTTATAGAATTCCTGTTAGCATCAAGGCAAAAGGTCAGTAAAATAACATTTTTGGTAAATTTAAAAATCTATTTTAATGAAATATGACATTAGATATTGTATTCGTGATCAATATAGGGATATGAAACTTTTATTCTGATTTTAAAATGTAAAACAGTATTAAAAATTTGAGATTTTTAGTGCTTATTCTTCGCCAGTCTCTCAAATAATTACTGTTTCGAATATCAGATAAACCTTTACATTAGGGTTTGTCTTTGCATATAACTTTTCTAAAATAAAAATGTATAAGAATATCAGTTGAAATGTCAAAGGTCATTATATGAAGTGTAATTTCAAACCTATTCTTTTTTTAATAAATGTCAAAATTTGGTATTGAAAATTTCAAGGAAATAATAAAAATTTCATGCTATTCTAAAACGAATACTAGATTTTAAAAGTTAGAGCTCTTTGCTTACTAAATTAAACAAATTTCTCTCTTCATAAGCGAATCGCATTCCTTCTATTAATTCTCTAGATACCTTATGCAATGTGTAAATTTTCTCAATGTGTTTCTTTTTCTTTTCATAATTTCGAAATTATTTGCAAGTTGCTCCACTTTCTGATTTTCCTTGTGTAAAATAATTTTATTGTAACATAAAATTTTGATTTGGTTCGACAATTCCAAATATATTCTATCTTCTGCTTTTCAGCGGTATTCTTCTAGAACTAAAAGAAAAACTATTTCGCTGAAAACAAAACTTATTGCCAATTGTAAAATCCTATTCCGAGTTATTACTCTCAACATTAAATATAACGGCTTGCATTTATAATTTATAACTAACATGCTCTATAATTTTTCTCGTTTGCATAAGAACAATTTCAACTTAGTAAATATAAAGCAAGTTTTAGATTAAACGGGCTATTTTATACACTGATAATTTCACACTAAATTATCTTAAGACAATTAACTTATATTAAATACTAGTTATGATTGAAATCGGGCTTGAACACTCATCACTTCACTTAAGATTCGCCAGTAAAATTTCGAAACATAACCATAAAGTCAATTCAAAACTAAATATTAGAAGTGTGGTGAACGATTTTAATCGATTTTTAAGTAATAGTAAGAGGTTTGTTAATTCATTTATATCGATCAAGGTCAGAGATTTCCAATTTTTTAGCATTGTGAATCAATGATAATACCTAATATTATTATTTATAATAAAATACGTTCTATAAAACAAATCCAAATTCAAGTACTAGGGGAAGAAAAGTAAGGAAATATCAACCTTCAAATATTTAACTTATTTTCCACAAAGATTAAATTTCTCATTCATCGTGTTCGTATAAAAAAATGCCTGGAAAACGGTGCTTATTGCCTAAATGTTTCAAACATCTGGATATAAAGTGGTAATTTAAGTTTAAAAAATCGCATTATTCGACAACCTGTTTCATTACAGCATTCATTTTATATTATACATATATATATATATACATATATATATATATATATATAATATGAGAGAGTAATTGATTATAAAATTGGAGTATATTAAAGCTTTCTTTAAAAGTTTGAAATATTTCAATGTTTCTTTCGTTTTTTAAGGCGTGAAATTATAAATATTAAGAGTGGAAGCTAAGATTAATACCATTTTTAATATTAATTATTAATTTGATTTATTTGTCTCTGAAAAAAATTGTTGCAAATATTAAAAAAAATCAAAAACCTGGATTGCAATTTTCATTTTTTTTAAAATTAAAACATAAAATTTACGTAAACATTAATTTCTAAATAAATGTTATAATACGAATTAATAAGTTTCTAATTTCATTAAGCGAGCTCCTGCTCCTAAATTGTAATCATTATTGAAATATTTAATGAGTTAATATTTTTGATCGCCAGTTCATTAGATTGAGATTATCTGCAGAAAACTTTCAACAACACCTGAAAAATTGTTTACGAGAATGATAATATCAGGTTACTATAATTATTCAAATAGCGACACGTTTTAATTGTTTTCGTTATCTAAAGGTTTAATGAATGATTCGCTCTTAACGAAATTGAGTTTATTTGGATAAAAATGGTAGCACATTTGGTTTGTATGTGACCTTGTTAATGAAATATATTAGAAAATTCTGTGCTGAATATAACCTGATGTGTAAGAGAAGGTAATTAATTTTGAGTTGGAAAATTATGCAGCTTAATTATGGGAAAATAATTCTAATTATTAGCCAGATTATTTTTATGATTTTAATCCTGATTATTTTTCTGTAGTTTGCTAAAAACATGTTGATCAAAAGTTATTGAAAAAAACGAACTTTTATGTATATATTTTTTCTTCAATCTTGAGCTATATTGTAAATATTTTATTACACATATTGATTGAATAAATAAATGTTGTTCTTCAATATTTTTGTCACAAATTTGTTGAAAGCTATAAAAACCCTTATAATTGCACTAAAAGCTTATAATTTAATTATCAGTTTTAATTTCCCCTTAATTCTTATTATGGGTACAATGCACTTTAAGTGTTCACATTAAGTGCATTATTGTTTATTTTAGAAAATAATCCAGGGAATATGAAAGATTTATCTAGGTTTTAATTTGTAACAAGTATCTTTAAAATAATCCATGTATTTTCAGCATCTGTAATGAATAAGTTTTATACAGAGCAAAGTTAATTGTTTTGTTCATCAATATCGATACAATAATGTTAACTTTCTTGAAAATATTTAAAATTATAACAACCTTGTAAATAATTGAACCATTCCTGGTTCTGGAAAAAAAATTGCCTCATTTTTTAAAAAATTATCTAGGCTGTCAACAGGTTGCAATTTAGTTACATTTACTATTCGTTGGAAAGCAGCACTTTGGCTATTTTGAGATGGACGTGGTGAATTTGAAACTTGGTCAGAAAAGGAAAACATACAAGCTAACAACAAACATCTGCCTCACAACAGCGAGAGAAAGTTTTACCCTCGATGCAACTTTTAACATACGCCATTACCACGTATATTAGTGTACGTACATAGCCACGTATATTTAGTGAATTCGGGTTTCGAATCGACTTCGGAACCGGAGGGTTTAAGGTTCGAGACTCGATTCCACCGAAGATCCGTCGTGTGAGGGGGTCTCTTGCACGTTAAATCTGTCAGGCCAAACGTCCTCCCTCTGCTGTTGTGTGGTGGGGAGAGGGGGGTGCCACTTCAGGTGTCGTCCTCGTCATCTGACCGTGGTTCAAAATTACGATGTCCGTCCCAAAATAGCCCTCGTGTTGCATTAAACAGGACGTTAATATAACTAAACTAAACTAAACTCGGGTTTTGAATCTGAAGTCCTCTAGCCTCGAAACAATGACCTTACTATTACGCCAACATGGCCACGGTAAATTAAAAATAAACAGAGTAAAATTTGGTATGTGGCTTTGATTCCAAAATTATAGATGCATGACATTTTTGACACAATCGGTGGGAAGGAAGATGGGTAAAATTTATACTTTAATTTCACAACTTAATGTTAGTGACAAAACTTGCCGATTACGTAATATTAGCATCCCGTTTTAAAGTAACCTTAGGGCTATTTTGGGACGGGCTTCTCAATTTTGAGGAATACTCAGATGACGAGGACAGCATCAGAACTGGCATTCCCTCTTCAAATCTCCACACCACACATGACACCGATGGATTAAAGTACATCACTTACACAACGATTTTTCAGTGTAATCGAACCTCAAACCTGGATCAGTTGAGTTTGGAGGATGAGACCGTTCCTATAGATTACCGCGACCTCTCAAATATTGTTGTATTTCCCTCTAGATTTTAAAAGGCATGAAAAAAATTTGTCAGTGAAGAAGAAAATTTCTGTCTAGAGAATACGTGTTTTGAGAGTAGGTGATATGTTATTTATAAAATAAATCTTTGCGATTGCCTGAGTATAGTATATGCGAATGATCAGAAAGTAATAAGAACCATTTATGTTGCTTTAAAACAGAAACTAAGCCAGAATAAAGAGCGAGTGATTCTGTCATTGCTCCTTACCTCTAATTATCGATTGAAATTTCATCCCCGCTTATCTTTCTTCCCCCTCGGTAATATTTGACTGAAGTGATTTGTTCGTGGGCTAAGAGTTGAAAGATAGTGGAGAAGGGACGCGGAATAAGGAAATCCAATTCAGAATATGTTACCTGTTATAACAACTATGTGTAGATAAAGTTCTTGCCGGTTATAAGGTTTTGTTATTTACAACAACAAAAAAACCTTGGTTTAAAAATGTTTTTTTTTAATTGTTTGATCAAAATCCACACAAGGTTTTGATTGTTTAAAAAGATTCAAAAATATTCGAATATAGATTGAAGAAGATAAATTTTCTGATTAACTAAATTCAGTATATAAACAGAGAAATTACGCAAATTTATTATTTTTATGAATAGTAAACAATATAAAAGTCCTTTATTAATTGATAGATTAAAACTGAAAAACTTGATTTATTGAAAAATAAACCATGGTTGTTTCATCAAGATTATTCCCAAGCTAGCAGTTCAGTATTTAAAGATATTTCTATCTTCATCTTAGACATTGAAATCTCCATTGCACAGCGTTAACCATATTTATCAAGCATGGCTTACATTGCATCTACGTACAATAGCTACAAAATACTGTGCAGCTTGATTTTAATATCTCCACTGAATCTGTTATATCTCGGCGAGTTATTTGGTGGTTAATCCATGGTCAATAGACGCGGTAAACATATCTGAAAAAAACTTTTATACATTAGATAATTGTATTATGCCTATAACCTTCGCATAAGTGTAAGATAAATAAAAATAATCTTGATGAAACAACCATGGTTTACTTTTATCTCAATCGTATGAGTGGTACGGCAACGCATAAGATACATACAGCCTAAGATTCACTTATATATATATATATATATATATATATATATATATATATA
>JAPMOQ010019658.1:779504-797598 GCA_026543055.1 Argiope trifasciata | reverse complement strand
ATAATGGTATAAATTATAATTTCATTAAACAGTTCTTAATGGATTATTGTTTCGAGCAGTTAACCCTTCCAAAGTAGCCAGAAATAATTTATTAAGTCAAATATTTGCAATACGGCATCAAATTAATGTATATTTATAGAAATATATGTTTAAAATGACAAAACGCAAATCATATGTCAGTGTGAATTTTGTAATTTTTTGTTGTTTATGCTTACTAAATATCTTTAAAAAATAATATTTTTTATATTTTGAAGTTTTTGCGGGTTTTATAGTTTTACTGAACCCAAATTCATATATTCTTCATTTCTCTATTATCAGAAATTATTTACTCTTATTTTATTGGTTTGATTTGCAAAACTTTAGCTGCAATGCTCCCAGTTACTGAATTTAAACATATGTAATACATGATTTAGCATTATAAATATGAAAACTTGGTTGGTCTGCTCTTATCAATAATTGCGTGCAGTATCTCAAAGCATATATGATTAAAAATATTTGTTAAGGAATAATTAATGCATATGGAATGAGATTAAGAACACGTCATAAAAGATTTTCGTTTTATGATAAATTGAAAAAAGCAATGATAAAAGTTAAAAAACTATTGATCAAATATCTTTTTTTTTCTTCTAAAACTCGGAGACATTTATCTTGATCATCTCCCAAAACTCATTGATTGTAGATATATTGCGCAAGATATCTGGGGACTGGAATGACTTATGACATATTAAAAATATTCTTATTTTTTGCTCACCTTTTGTAGCTACAAATCAAATGCTTGAATCATGTTTCTCTTTTTCTTCGGTGATTCTAAGTTACTAATAATAAATCCATAAATTTAACCTTCGAAACAAATGTAACTTCTTTTACAATTTTTACTTCCTGTACAAATTTTACTTTTTGTACTATTTATTTAACTTCTTGTACAGTGTGGTTCACTTCTGTTATATTTCAAAAATCAAAATCAGCAAAAAAATAAAATATTGAATACTCTCAGTGTGATATTTTAGAGCAAACATATTCATTTTTTATTTATATTTTTTTCTGAGAATTAGTTTTTCAGTTTGTGCTTGCAATCGTTCCAGTAATCCCAAATACTTAGATTATTTTGTAGATTTAATATTTAAATCAAATATCTGTTTTTCACTTTGAATCTTTCATGCAATTAAGTTCACTTCAAATATACTTCAAAACACAAAATCCTCAATAAAATAAATTTTGAATGACACTACGATTTTTAAAAGCGAATGCATTTTTCATTCAACAACTTTTAGCTGCAAATTTTTTGAATGATACTTCAAATACCCTCAACTTTTTAATTATGATTCATTGTGAAACCTAAATCATTGTTTCTGCCATTTGAATTTCTTGTTCTAACAAGTTCACTTGTATTTCCAGGAACAAAACGCAAAATGTAATAATATTGCGGGTTTTGAGGGTAATAATCTTTGCTTTCATATTTTCGAATACAAAAAAAAGTGTTGCAATCTTCAATAAATTCTGATTCTAGATTTTATCGAATCTCCATATTCAATTTTTTTGGAATTCGGAAAAAACATTTTTGGAATTATCACTGTAAACAAGTTAACCCAAGTGTGTTTTGAGCTAGATGAAGGAAACTTGGTATGCATACTTAGCATCATATTTGTGGATTGCTATCAAATTTTTAATGAAATATATTAAGAGGAAATCTATTTAGTCCATACACAAGTGAACATGATGATTGCAAAACAAAAAGAACCAAATAAAATTTGGTGTGTTTTGCATTTAAAATATAACTTCTTATCTGATTTTGTCTGATATAACATCTATATATAGCTTCTAATTCGGTTGACTGTCGGTTCGTTCATATCTACTTGAACGTAATAACTAAAGTCAACAATTTAAATAAATAAAATTTTGTGTTTCATCTTGCAACCACGATTGTATTTCGCAACAAATTTTGACTTCAATAGATTGGTAAAAAAGACTTCTAAAATGTAAATTTGATTTTCAGGTACTTAAATGTTGATCACATACTAAGAATTTATCGATGATATTCACACAAGGTATTCACTAAAAATGTTAAATACACGTTTAAGATCAATGTATGTTATCTGTTTACAAAACATTCGTTGATTTACACAATTGCGCAATTTTATATGGAGTGAATCGGGAGGGTAATACTTTTATTAGAGAATATGTGAGAAATTTCTGAGGAGACCACTCCAATTGAGTTAGAATTTTCAGACTCGAACGAAAGAAGATTTGTAAAAGAATTCAAATCATGCACAACTTTTTCAAGAAATTCTTTAGCCTTTTGAAATCCACGTTTTAGTACTATTTTCTTTTTCATTTCCAACTTCAATCTGATTTAGACTTGAAGCATGGAAAAGATTTAATTTAATAATTTATTACATTTCCATCAATAATATTACATGAATATATTTTATGAATTATTTCTGAAATAATTCATGATAGAAATTTTGAAAAACAACTCGGGGCGAAATAAACAAAAAGAATTAGCAAAAAAAAAAAAAAAAAAAAAAAAAAAACCATCTTGGAATTTCAAGAAGTCAGTCATGCATTTCAAATGACAATTTGAGTGTTCATAATAACTTCTATATATCAGTACCAGTATTTTCTATCTATATGGGAAAGAATTCGCGTGCTTATTCAGTAACCATGTGTCATAACCCAATTTTTCGATAGTGACTAAACTTTTGGTTATTTCCAAAGCATAAATTAAATTCATCTGTAAATTTTTCCTTGATTTTAATTTCATCAAGATGCATTTTAAGAATAATAGGAATGAAAAAAAAATTTGCGAATATAATTTTATGTATATGCTAAAAAAAATTTTTTTCATATTTTTTTCGAAAAATATGGAATTTAAAGCTAAATCATAAAAAACGGGAGCCGCTAATATAAATACTTAAATATAAAATTAGTCATAATTATAACGTATTTTTTAATGTTTACAAATTTTCCTCCATATGATATTTATAGCAATTTAATTTCCTTATGGTACATTTAGAATCTCATACTTTTTTTCGATTTTGCTAAGAGGTTCATATTTTTTAATGCTGTCTGCTTTTAAGTACAATGTCAATTTAGTACTTTTTAACATTTATTTTTATTGCTTTATTTGCTTTACATAATTCAATATTATAAATATTAAATACAAAGGGACTCCAATTTCCTACAATTTTTTAGCTTCTATTAATGGCCTCCTTAAATAAATCCATTCTTATCACTCAGATTAATAGATGTTTATTTAAACTCGAACACCTTGCGTTCCGACTTTTATTCACCCATTTCTATATATACTATAATATTTATCCCGCAGTAGCTTACAAACATGTTTTTATAGCTAATTCAACAACTTACACCAACAGAATTGCTGTATATACTTTTCTTTGTGAAGTTCGAGGGATTATTATTATAAAACGACCCATGTTGCCCATAGATTAAACTTTTCTTTTTTTCTAGTACAGCTGTACAAAAGTAATAAAAAACTAATTTTATTTCTACTTTAGATTATAAATGAGAATACTTTCTTAAACATGTTATAAGTATTTTCTGATTCACTCTAACTTGGCAAATTGCCAAAATGTGAAGGAGATAATAATGAAAAGATATCACTCTTTTCCTAGCGGTAATATAAGGAACATGAAATATAAATCGATAAGGAAATTTTATTTATCAAGTCTGATATTTATCAACTTTTATATGTTGAATCTAGTTTCTTTTGGTATGCATAAATATCAATAACATGTAGAACGGGTAGATATTGCTTGTAGATTATCTCTCTCCCATTTTTTTTTTCTTTTTTGGTTGGATCAATTTCTTATCCACTTGAAAGAAGCTGAGTCTGTAAAAACTGTTTTCCCACTTCAAAATGTTTTCTGCTAAGAAAGCAGATTCCAGGGATAAGAATGAAATGTGCCGTTAATGCACATTTTCAGAATGAACGAAAAAGTTCGTTTCCCCCTTCCAGTAACAGCAAAACATACATTACAGAGACTGTTTTTAAACTTTTTTTACCATTTTTAAAAGAATGTACAGTTAACCATTTGTTTTTAATTAATTTCAAATTCGCAACAATCGTTTTCTTAGGTTTATTTACCTTGTATTACAAGGTAAATGTCTGGTATACTAAGTCTGGTATACCAGACATTTATAAAACATAAAGACACAAATTTACCAGACAGGTATAAAAACAATCTGGTATTACTAAGTTTTATGTAAAATATGCGGCGTTCATACACCTTTTAAGAAACTGAAGTAAAATATATAAACGAAAATACGTGTAATTGTAACTACAATAACATTTTTATTTTTTACATTATTAATTATTGCTAAAAAAATCATTTACAAAAAATAATAATTAATTTTTTAATATATCAGTATATTATTTCAAAGTACTGGAAACAAACACTAAATTTTAAATTTTTTAAAAATGTATCGTAAAAGAAAAAATTGTTGAAAGGGGTTTTCCCGAACGTTTTGAAGTATATTATCGAATAATAGTATTTGTATATTGAAATTACAAAAGAACTTATTAGTATGTAAGCCTTTTTATTTGCTATTGGCCTCTAAGTATTATTCAAAACGCAAGTATCAGGAAATTGAATATATATTTTGGACCTCTTTTTATCGACCGATTGAAGCTTAAACTTAACACAAAGCTACTATTGTGGTCACAAGATATTGTATATACCAAATTTCCTATATTTATGTCATTGCGTTTTTGCATCATCACTTTCACATGCTCGTGAAAATGCAACATGATAGATAA
Organism: Argiope trifasciata; assembly: GCA_026543055.1. NCBI lineage: Eukaryota > Metazoa > Arthropoda > Arachnida > Araneae > Araneidae > Argiope > Argiope trifasciata. The sequence goes on along the minus strand of JAPMOQ010019658.1, from coordinate 792,821 downwards.
TCATTATTTTGACAAATTTTATTCAAAATTTAATAAAAATTTATGTTAGGCACTAGAATTGGAAATCAAATTTTATTTACCTATTTTTTTTAATTATCACATATACATACATTCAAATGTACTGATTGACAAATGGCCAACTCTTTGATAGATTTGGTTTCCAAAATCATACGAAACCTCAATTTGAATGTTCAATTTGTGTACTAAATTTTATCTGTCTAGCTTTTTTATATTTTGCAGTTATCCTATTCTCATGTATTTGGATAACCGGAGAATAGACTTCATCAGAATGGATTTAATGAAATTCGAAATCTACAAATTTGGTAGCATCTAAAAAAGTTGGTGTAAAATCGGTATGCCAATTATATCTTTTTAGCTTAAATGGTTTTTGAATTATCGTCAGACATAATTTCAAAAATGCATTTTTCGGATTTAGTAAGTTTGCAACATAAAAATTTGTAAAAATTGTAAATTCGAATTTTTATTATTATTGCAATATTTTATTTTTATAAAAAATCATGCCTGTATTAAGGATCTGAAGAACAAGCCGTATACTTATAGTTTTATATAATTTATAGACACACAAATAAATGTTTAATTGAAAATTCTTTAATTATTGTCTGATGTGTTACTTGTCTGTGAGTTTTTACAAAATTATGCAATGAATAAAGTTTTTTCTCGAGTGTTTCGATAAACAATCTAAGTTTCACTTTTGAAATTAATAACGGGTTCTATTGTGCCATTAGACAACGTCTTAAAATTCTTCTTAACCATGTCGAATTAGAATCAGATAATTTGTCTTTTATTTATTAGTAAATAAAAAGAAAAGTTTCTCCTTTTTAAGAATGGAGAAATAATGACTGAAGCAGAAAATGTATGAGCTGAAAGAGAGGGCGATGTGTAAACGAAGATGTTTGTCTTCTGCTTCGTATAAATGAAACATTTTATCATTTCATTATTACTGGCTGAATCTAGAAGGCTATAATCCAACACATAAATCAACAACATATGATCATCACTTTACAGTAATTATAAAATGATGTTTCTAAATGAGCAACGATCAGAGCACTGCTTTTGTTTTTTCTAAGAATATATAAGGTTTATGCATGCTTTGCTAATCTTGGGGAAAAAACATATTAATTTTTGTAATCTTTGAAAAAAGATCCAAAATATCCCGAATAATTTTGGTAATATGTTTGATTGCATTCTTTCTTTTTCCGAGGCATAAAAAATAAAATTTGAGCACTATATAGCTAAACTTTAATTTCTGAATGCTATTATCATGTTTGGTAAAATTATTTGGTATTTATTCCAAAAATTTAATTAAATATATTTTAAATATATATTGTTAGAAAGGTGTTAGCCTTGAGCTCTCGAGAGTTTTTACCGAATTGTTTTAACTATCTAAAAATATTTTTAAATATTACTTTATAACCAAATATTCTTGAAATAAAAGCCTTTACTTTTTATTGATTTTCTCAATTAATTTTTTCTTTTATATTTTATTAAATAATTAATTAATCCTCATTTTAAAATATACAAAGAGAAGATTAGTACTTTTTTTAACTATAAGGATAAGACTCTCCTAATATAATAAACTACAATAATTCAATATAATTTTATAGATATGCATTTATTTAAGAATTTTGTAAAAAGAAAAAGTCGTTACAAATATAATTTAGAATACTAAATTATTACAAGTTTTATAATTCAATAACAGCAAGTAAATGAATACAATTTTTAAATTTACGATCTTATAAATAAATTTTAAAATAATCTTTATTATTATAATTATTTTCTACTTTTTAGTCTTCCATTTATAGTTCTTTAACATAAATATTGAAGAATAAGTATCGCAAATTTTTCAAAATTACTATCAGGTGATACCATCTGTAAAGAATTAAAAAGTAATTAAATTTATCAATTTTTTATATTAATGCTTTGAAAACATAAATAAGGTTTATTTTAGTTGAGAACGTGGGAGTGTACAAGATTTCAAAATACTACTGTAGCAGTTACATCTCTTCTCTTTTGGGTACAAGATGGCGATGTCTGATAGGCTATCCCATATGCCATCCCATAATGCATTGCGCATTGCTAATGTAATGAGAGTGAGATGTGATGCTGTACTGATAAGCTGCGCTCGTAAATGTTTTGTGTTGTTTTATCTTGTCTTTTTTCAGTGTATGAATGCGGTTATAAAAGAAATGTTCCTGAAAACATGTCCTGTTGCTTTCTACACAGATCATATAATTCTACATTCCACCACACCACCTCATTAGAAAATAAGTGAAAAATGATTATAATATTCCATTTTCCAGCTATAAAATAAGTCGAGCCAATTAAGTCATAGCTAATCAGTATAAACACGGTAGTTTCAGTCATCAAGGCAATAAAATTTTTACTGTGGCAAGCAAAAACATATAATTAAAAATATAATAACTGTGCTAATGAAAAGTCAACTAATTAATACCAAAATCTTTTTTCATATATTATAAAATGCTTAATATATGAGAAAATAAATTTTGTCCATATTATTATATTATTGGCTTGTTTTTTTTTTAATAAAAAAATAGGGTTCGTCAATTAATACCATAAAAGAATAAAAGGCTCACAATTTATCTTAGCATCTTTCAAGAATTAAATTCGTCGTATTAGACTCCATTCTTAATTAAAATTTAAAAAGTGGAGAAAGCATCTTATGAAAATCTATAGCGGTAATGGTCAAATAATTTCATTATTAACTAATATTTTTCCTTCCAAAATCATAAATATACAAAAAAGAGATTTATTTATTTTAATAGTAAACTGCAAACCAGGAAAACGCAACATATTCGTTAAAACTTGGAATATTGTGTTTTTCGGTCATTCTTTGGGTAGCTCCTTTAGTAAAGGTTCAGGATTGTGAATTTATATATGCTATTTCAAATAGTTTAATACAGGGAGATTAAAAATGCGTGCAGAAATAGTTAGTGGAAGCAGAAAATATAAAAAATTTTTAAATGCCTGTTTGGGAAGGCCGAATTAGCTAGGGGAAGCAAGAAAATACAGAAATGGCAAGATAATAAGGTGAATCTGTTTTGATGTAGACAATATGTTTGTTTCCCTGGTACATTTGAACATTAAATAGCGCACTAAATCTAACTATAATGTACTTTCTCTAACTTATTCCTTGTTATTTTTGCAATATATTTTTGTGTACATGCGTTTCACCCCCCTCTTAATAATTCTTTAAAAAAAATTCCAAACATTCTGTATTATAAAACTCATCTTATCTTTTTTTTATTACGTCAAATTATCTTAAAATGTTATAGGAAATAAAAATATATTTTATTTCACTAAATCATTTAAAAAATTACTATTTATGCAACTACATTCGCATTAAAAAGATTATATATTCGACACTGATGCAAAATAATTTATGGAATTTTTTCCCGCTGACGATATAAATTAAAAACGATACAAAAATATTTTGTATTTTAATGTAAATCAAATCTTATTTATTTTGAAAACAAATGAGTAATTTTTTTTCAAGAAAAATTCTTTTTTTAATATAATTTTTCATTGCAATCATTTTAATGAAAGACATTTTTGATGTTTTTCTAAAAAGTATTAAGTAAGGAATTTGCGTTTGCTCAAAACAAAATTTATACCAAGTGAATAAATTAAGCAAATGTAGCAAATTAAATGGAAATAGTATGAAAAATTTCTATATTTAGTTACTTTTACTTTACAATATACACGCTACTTTCGGGCCGTTTTCTCTTATTTTAAAATTTAAATTATATTTTTTTATGTTTGATATAAAAAAAATTATTTGGATGTTAAAAGATTATGATTAAGCTTCTTACTGTGTTGACTAAAAATAGTAATTCGGCGTAAAAGCTATATCTTTAGAGTTAAATTACTTATCTTATATAAGCTGTAAGAACACGTTTATATGTGGAAAACTTAGTTTTTATATTCCTATTTCCCTTACAAGCTTTAAATAAGTAATTAGTCCCTTTTATCTGAGTTTTTCTGCGGAATACAATTAACAATTTTTACTTAGGCCGAGTTTTTTTTAAATTTAATTAATGAGACCAACGAAATAATTTTACTCAAACAAAAACCAATTTAATAAGGTAGAAAAATCTTTAAAATGTGTTTGCATCAATGAACTAAAATGCCTGATGGCACTCTTCCTATAGAATAAAAAGTTAATTAATTGATAATTAAATTTAAATTATATTGAAATGGCATATTTCCATCATTAATACATACATATAAAATAATAATAAGAGTACTTCAGAAACTGGGTAAACAAAACTCCATCCTTAAAAGATGGAACAAATACAATTAAAGTAAAAGAGAGTGAAAATAATAAGTGATTTTTCATGATTTTATTTTTTTTCTGTATTTAATAATTAGCAACTATAAAGAAAACAGAATGCTTAAAATATTTTGAATCCGTCGATAGCATGAGTTTTTATTCTAGTCATTGAGTTTTATATTAACATAACATTGCGACATATAATTCACATTTACATTGATTTGTCAGAATCCGAAATTAAGCAGAGTAAAGATTGATTTATATTTATATAATTTTATTTTGTGCCCTAAATTTTTAAGCTTAATGATCTCTAAAACTCCTAATTCAATCAAAAAGCTATATTTTATTTTTTAAAGTACATAACATTTTATTTTTTTTTTAAAGTTTAAGCAAGCAAAATATCAATTATGTTTTTAATTTTTTATTGAAGTTTTATTGCAAAATTATAAGTTCAAAGTGATGCAATCTTTCATTAAATATACTTACTTATTTCAGAAAATTACTAATTTAATTTTTAAAACTAATTATTGCTAATTTATTGTTCATGTATTTTTAAAATTATTGAATAATATAAATAACACGTGCGATAATTATTATTCAATTAATTTTAAGCGTAGAACAGAATATTTAATTTAATCAGAATTAGAATGAGATATTATCTTCAAGTATAACATATTAGTCAGATTATTTTCAGAACATCAAATGCTCTTGCCAATAATAAGAATCCGACACTATTTTTCACTATTTTTTGTCTGTGAATGGGTTATTTCCTAAACGAAAGTAGTAAATTAAATGTCATTTAGTCTACGCTCTTTAAACTAATATTCTAAAGGAAAAATAAAATTGTATATAAGAATATTTGACTACACTTGTGCATATGAATTCAAAAGCTAAAATGTGCAACAAGCTTAGATAATGAAATTAGGTTTATTATTTTATTAAATGAGTGCATTGCAATTTTGTTTCAACTTTTGGACTTAGCCAAAAATGTCACTGGATCCTAGGTAAGAATGATGGATCTGTGTCTTGGGTTGTATACCGTCTTGTTTTAACTGATTTTTTTTATTTATGTATTTATTCTGAAGCAGCTTCTAGTTGCTGTTTTATAAGTAGGATTATAGCCATGAAAAAGGTTGTACTTTTCTGCTCTTATTCTTGATTTAACTTCTAATTTACCTTCTAGCTTGATTTACCTTTTACATATTTGTTATTCTAGATCAGCTTTATGTTTTCACCTTGGACTTATGTCATTCACTTATTTTTTCTTTTACTTAATGTGATATATATATATGTGATTTCAGATATTGATACATTGTATGATATTGCTGTACAGAATACTATGTCTTCCATCCTTTGGACATTGTTCTATTATATTTACACTTATGTGTATCACTGCTTCTCTATGTACTTTTCAACTTAGTCTCTTGAATTCAGATTTGTTTTGCTAAATATTAATTTAAATATTTTATTTTAATCAGTTGAACTATAAAGTATACCCTTATTTGCAGCCCATATTCTGGAGATTTCAATAAATAAAGAATGAGTTAGGCTTTAAAGTTTTACTTTTCGACATCAGCGTTTTTAATTTAAAAATACTTTCTCTGTTTTAGCAAAAGAAACAATACCAGATTGTAGATTCAATTGCAGATTGGGTTGTCAGATGCAATGATTTTTTTAGTAAACTAATAAAAACTTGTTTTACAACTTTTTATTTCTATTATTTATGAAAAGAGCCATAAAAATTCGAAAAATAAAGTTGTATATTGGAATTAAGTTTCAAAGCAGTTCGATACTTTACTGTATTTAAATTATTGCTGTTTAAATATTGCTGAAAGAAAAGTGTTTCAATTTTGAGAAGAAAACTCTGAAATTATTTAATATAATAAATAATTCAATTGTAGATTTATTTCTTCTTCTTTTTACGTCTATTAACAATAAGTTAATACCACACATGTAAATAAATGGAAATAAACAAAGCATATAATGAAAAAAGAAAAAAGCAAGGAAACTGAAATTTTAATTTGACTCTAGATTATGTCAGCATAAATGGATAAAATACGAAGAAATATTATTAAAAAAAATTCTTTCTTCTCTATGTCGAATTTGTTGATCAGATACAAAAAAATATTTAAATTAATATACAAAAAATTAAATAAATTAAAATAAATTAAACATAACTAGTAAATCCGAAACTAGACCAGGAGAGAAAGCGAATAAATTTTGGAATCAAATATGTTTAAAAACATTCTGAACAATCAATGAATGATTTTCAAATCTGCACATTTATTCCCATGCAATTTAAAATGAGGTTTTTTAACAATGTATTAAAATTTAAAGTAATCGATTGTCAAAACTAAACTCTTCTTTTCATGAAATTTTAAATCTGATGCATTCTGACAGTTTAAAATAAGCAAATGAAGGACGGAATTTTTCCTTTCTTCTCTAAGAATTTAAATCGAGGCTCGTCTTCTAATGAAAAATCAATAAATGGCTCTCAAATCTTAGTTCTATATTCAAAAGAATTCTGCAGCGTACCTTTTTTATTTTCTCGTTCAAGAATTGTACAGAGAGAATATTGGCATCATTCATAAAATTTGAGCTCGAGATTTTTGACGAATCTCTAAACTTCGGATTTCTCTGATTCAAAAAAAAAAAATTCAAATATGTCTTTCGATTATTCTGTCTTTCCTTCTGTGAATGCGATAATTCAGAAACACTTTGAGTCAGAAAAATAAAATGCGAATAATTTGGAAGCATCTATGCATCATAAATGAAAGATGTATGTGTGACTATTTCTTAAGTCAACAAAAATATAAGCAATTACATTGGAGTTATTACTTAAAGATTATTGATTTATTTTTTTATATTTTATATTTATTACAAATATGAGTAATAAAAATTTACTACCATTGAACTAGAAGAAAAAGCCTGGTTTAAATACAAAGATTGCGAAATTCCATGGTTGAAAACTAAAAATATATTACAGGAAAGATGTGAACACGGCAAAGATGAAGGTTATTCGGCATCATTTAGATTCATAACAGATTGAATCCGATGTAATAAGTTTGTTTACTTATAAATGCAGAAAAATAGAAAAACATAATAAAGGATTTGATTATCTCGATGATCAATTAATATGGGAGGGGGGGGGACTAAAATAAATAATAAAAATAATTATGTTTCATTTAAGTTGGATAGGTGGAATTTTTGCTTCCTTATATTTCTCTAACTGTTGAAGATGGAAAAATAGTACAAATAAATAGATTTTCAATCTCATCATAACAACAATTTCAGTATTGAAAATTTTTAATAGTATAAATTACTTAAAATTCAGGAGTTTAGAAATAATTTTTAGTTTCAGTTTCGTGCGCTTTTTTGCCTAAACATGTGGTACTTGGTTGAAATGCTCCCATCAGTGCCATTATCTTTCATTCCCATGGAGTCCTTATATCTCCTTAGTTTGCCACCTTGTTTACTATTTTTATCTTTACAAAGTGAAATTTTTATGTCATTGTCAAATATTGTAAAACCAATTATGCTTAATCTTGGGAATTAATATATGTTTAACAAAAAAAAAATGTGAATACATTTGCCACAGAAATTTCACTTAAAAACAATTTCTTTTCTCTTTTGAATTTTTTCGTGAATTATATTATTATAAAATGGAGAAAGAAAAGAAATCCTAAATTTTAAAATTTATCTGTGAAGTTTAAAGTTCCTTTATTTCTTTATATTTGAGAAAGAATATTAATAATCAACCAGATAAAAACCGTCCATTTTGGAATGTTTCCAGTTCGTCATCTGTATATTTTGAAATTCATTCATATAAACATATTTTCTACAATAGCAATATCTAACAGAAATATTAATAATAAATGTAAAAGGATAAATTATTGCTTCAGTGAATTCGCTTCATCTACTGAAGCGTCTGCCATCTTTTATATGCTTTTGTAATTTTGATTTAAATATTTATTATCTTTTGTCTCCCATTTCATCTTTATTTTTATAATGTTTTCTCCATTTAAAATTGCGTCATATCAATTTTGTAATTTTATCATGCCAAAAAAAATATATAAAAATATTAAAATGGTAAATTCCCGAGTTTTCGTATTAGAATTGGAAAGAAAAAAATACTTTAAATGTATTAGATTTTATGTGAAAATAAAAAAAAAATCTTTAGAAATATGAAAATTTTTACTAGGAAGAATTAAGTTATTCGAATTTTTATTATGAAGAATTACCTTAAATTTAGTTTTATTTCAGTATTTTTATTATTTTAATACTAAAATAGAAGTGTATTCTAAATGAAATTACTGGATTAATGTACTTTAAATTTTTCAATGTTTTAGTAATTGGTAACATCTTTTTTAGCTATGCTATGCACCTGTATATATATGAGTATGTCAAATAGGAAATTTCACTTCAATACATTTTTTTCATGCATATATGTATATACCTCCCATTTCAGTACCATAATTAATTATAAAATATTTATGTAATATGCATTATGTAACGGTGAACTTATATCTAAAATATTTATTCATAATATAGTTTGTATAATTAATAGATGTTAAAAATTCTTTCAATCAAATCAAATTGAAAATTTGCATTAAACTGACGGAATCAAAGTTTATAATATTCGTCTAAATTGGTAATATTCGTAAGTCTTAAAAGGAGTTATTCGTTTAAATATTGATATAATTTTTAGTTGAAAGGTTTTAATAAGTTTTACATTTGTTTTTAGCAATATGTACATTTTTTTCTTTCGTTTTATTTATTTTAATATTAGACTGTAGTTGATTAATTTTCTTGATTGATTTAAGCTGTCTTTATATTATTTTTTTAAAAATAATTGAGAATATTGAGCTTTGTTTCCTTGCTTAATGAGTTTAAATAATTCTACTTTCTTAAATTAATTAATAACTGTATAAGATTAAAAATTACACTGTATTCCTAGAAAGTATTGGATATCACATTCTATTATAAATTCAATATTCCCCATTATTTATTTTAGACCATAGAAACATTTATAAACATGTTTTAAATAGACCGTATTGATTTTTCAGAATCAATAATTTCGATAAAAGAAAAAGGCGCATCTTCTAGTTTAATTTAACTGGAGGCTTTAAAAATAGATCACTAACGCAGTTGCTGAAAACAAACATATCGCAGTAAAATTTCTTTCTTCTGGTTCTTTTTATTTTTAACTTGATGAAATTCGGAGAATGTTGGCTTTTCCATCAAAGGTACGGGTAAGACTGGCGAATCAGGTGGTACGAAACGTCACTTGCTCCGCCCTCTTGCGGCTGCCATTCACTACCCTCTGCATCACCATAGTAACGGTCTCATGCAAATCTTCTTCGATCAGACTCAGGCAGGTCCGAGAGCTGGCAAGCAGACATGTTTTGAGATTGAATCGGGGAAAAGCTAAGAATCCTTAGTAGATACTTCATATACCTGATGATAAATTTCGATTAGAATATCCCTGAGAAACGACTAGGTGATAATATTGGTTATTGATCGAAGGAGAAATGCTACTATCCTTTCTTCAATACAGCTTACTGCCATTTGACCTCGAAGGTCGATTGAATCTTGTGGGTAAGTGTTTTTCCATTTTGTTTGGATCGCTTCTCTGTTGCTCGCTTTTGTTTACTGTTAACTAACTGAAAAAGTAAAGAACATTCAAGATGGGCACTGTGCTAAGTATATCTCCCAGAGACAGAAAACCAACGTATGGAGATTATACTCTCAATGGTTTCAATTACGAGCAATTGAGTAATGCTAAGATCAAAGAAAAGAACGGTAACGTCGTAGCGAATCTCAATCATACCCACAATTCTAATTTTAAGAAACATTCCCTGTTCATCAATGCTCTGAGCTGGAAGACGCTAACTTCTTCAAACAGGAGAAAAGTTGACAAAAACAAAAATACTACTCGCCAGCCTTTGGATAATCTCAACAATGTGGTTGACAACAAGAAAAATATCCAAAAGTCTGTTTCATGCTACAATCTCAAAACATCCACTGTTACCGCCCTTGATGTTGTTGTGCGGAATACTTCAGCAGGTGATCGTCACAAGATGCCACCATCATTGCCGCCCTCAAAACCATCGGTGCTAGCTGCTCATAATTTGGTGCGACCCCTTATGAACCATATTTCTGGCCATCACGGACACCAGCACAGTATCCAATTTCCCAATGGTGCTTCACTTGGCGTTGCTGGAAAAAGCAACGCAGCTGTTAGTCCGAGCCAGCAACACAGGAAGACCGTCATTCAAGCGTCAACATCAGAACTGCTTCGGTGCTTGGGAGAATTTCTTTGCAAGAAATGTTGGAAGCTCCGAGACATTCAACCAGCTGATGCTGTCCTGTGGCTGAGATCAGTTGATCGTAGTCTTCTTCTTCAAGGATGGCAAGACATAGCTTTCATCAACCCGGCCAATGTCGTATTTCTCTATTTGTTGATTAGAGAACTTGTGAATGAGGACATCGACGATGAGCGTGAACTTCAATCTGTTGTTCTCACTTGCTTATATTTGAGTTATTCGTACATGGGAAATGAGATATCCTATCCACTGAAACCCTTTCTGGTTGACGACTCCAAAGAGAAATTCTGGGACAGGTGCTTGTTGATTATCAACCTCCTCAGTGGAAAAATGCTCAGAATCAACAGCGAACCAAGTTTTTTTACGGAGATATTCACTGAATTAAAAGGCTGTTCTTCATCAAATACATGAAATCTTAGTCAATATCACGTTGAAAAGTTTGTATCATGAAAACGAATTCAACATTTTGGTAAGATTTTATAATTTTAAAAATATATATTATAAATATATTCTGTCGCAAAGGATAACCAAATTATCCTCCATCAAATATTTGGATGTCTTAAAATTTTGTTCCCTTAAATCTTTTTATGGACAAATTAATCATTTCACTCGTTTTGTTTTATCATTCACTATTGCAATTTTTTCCGCACGGCGGTTCAGAGAAAGTTTTCCTTTATCGATTTATATCATAATTTTCAATTTCAAAATTTCTCTAAATTCCTTGAAAGCTAATATGTTTAGAATTTTATCCACTTCATAATCATTGCTTGTGTAATTAATGAAATACTTCCTCATGGATAATCTGTGTTTTTGTTTATAATGTGTTTTTTAATGATTTTTTATAATATTTCATAAATAAAATTTCAGTATATTATTTATTCATTTTGTAGGAAAGCTAAGAAATAATTATTGTCTTATTTCTTAATATTAATATTCGCATTTCTTATATTTATAGATTTTATTTGAATCCTGAGTAAATAATTCTTTTAAAGATCTAAAATATTACAAAATAGTTCTTTCTTCATTTTTACACTTTTTAGAGCAATTTGCATTAATAAACAATAAATGATTCAAATTTTTATAATGAATGCTTAAAATTCATGCTTTTTTTTAAATTTTGTATTACATGAGCAAGAACAAATAATGAGGGAGCTTTACGTTTTATTGTTTGCAGTTAGATTCAATAATGGTAGCAAAAAAATGTTTCATATGTTACTTCTCAAGTACACAAGTATTTTGTGTAAATATAATATACAGAATGCGAAAAAAATGAAATATTCTAGATTGTTATTTTTTCTGAAATTTTTATATGTGTAAATGGCACATACACCGAAAAATGTACCTTGTGAAAATCTTAGAAACAAATTATTTAATTTTTTAAGTTTAATCAAAATGTGTACATTTCAAATCTTAAAAAGTGAAAAATGTACTTTTTTGCTGTTGTTGAAATGCATTTAGCCCCTAATTATTATATGATGTTTGAAATATGATGATAAAATGTTACTGAATTAACATTGAAGATTTGTGATCTGAAAATTTTCAAAGAAAAGTAGGATTTAAAAGTGTGCTGTTAATGCTCATCAAACACAGATATTGAACAATGTTTTGAGACATTGAAATAGATTATCTATTTCCTTTAATATTATACACTACTAAATAGTACTGCATAATATCTAACAACGTTTTACTATATGTTATTGCTCTTGGGAAGTGCGATAATAAAACAGAGGAATAACAAATATATACATTGAGAAAATGATTTAAATCTGTGTTTGACTAAAATCATTTTTTTTTAAAAAAGATTCATTATGTGTTAATTCAAGAAAAAAATTCTTTTATTGTTAAAATCCTCTGCTTGTAAATACTCCTATGCGGAATGTTTTTGTCTTCATTTTTTTTTCCTTATGTGAGATACGTGTTTGTAAAATATGTTTTAAAAAACTTAAACTACTTATAAAAGTTAAACTGTTGACATTCAGTTTGACTCCCGATGAATTTTTGAACCTCACATCATATTATATCTGATGGTTTAAAAGACTATCAGCACGCCAGATGCCAAATAAAAAAATATTGACATTTAGTAACATGTTGTCTAGCATTGTCTGAGCTGATGAAATAGAGAAACTTTGTTATTTTTATAGATGCCAAACTGTGTATATTTGCACTTAAATGTTACATCTTACAGTATTAGTATATTGAATGTATCCTTATTATGTGATAACTGTCAACCAGCTCAATACAGTTTGTCTTAGATGGATGTCGAGTTTTAGCCATTAATAGAGTAGCATTTATTTATTCTTACTTATTAGTTTGTGAAATATTTAGCCGAAAGCTTAGCCATTCTAAGATGTGTATGTTCTATTCTTTTAAAATACAAATTAAAAGAATTTTTAGCATGTAAACTAACTTTTTAATGATATTACTGAGATTAATTTTTTTTTAATTTTTAGGTATTATTCTTTAGCCAATATTTCGGTTATTCACGTAAAAGTTTAATATCTTGTAGCTTTATCCATTTTCTGAAGAATGTTAATTTAAGTATCACCACGCATTCTAATTCGGTGAAGTTTCGAAAAGTATTATTTTTATTTTAAATTTTGCTTGTACAAATATGAGTATTAATGTGTATTCAAATTTTGTGCGTTTAAATATATCGGAAATGTAATGTTTCATTTTTTT
>JAPMOQ010019658.1:765072-779104 GCA_026543055.1 Argiope trifasciata | reverse complement strand
ATTGTTTCAAATTCTTCATGAAATTTATTTTCATTAATAATGCTAGTATTGAAGTCTTTTTGTTGTTTATGAAACATTATATAGTATGTTTTTATAATTTGTATTTGCTTTTTTTTTTTTTCTTTTCAAAAATAGAGTGTAAGTTTCCAACAAATTTGTTGCTGTGAATAAATTATCTTAAAATTTTCAATCATGAAGCTAAAATTTCTTATAAAAATAATCATTAGTTAATTCTGAAGATATTAATTTCTAAAATATAAAAATAAATTTTTTCGCAAGTGAAGAATTTATGTGTGAATAAATTTATTTGGTTTTTGGTGTAAAATAGGAACATTTTCACTCTTTTAAAAGTTAATTATTTTAAAATCAAACATACGGAATTGATAGACCAAGATAATACATTTTTGCCTGATATTTATGCTATTGTTGTTTATTTCTATGCCCAATAAAATTGTTGTATTACATTTTAAATTCTTACGTATCTACTGTTAACTGAATTTCATTTGTTGCAACAAATTAAATACTTTTATAATAACTTATAAAAGAAAGATGGCATTAGAAATTTTTGTTTTAATAATTCTAAATTATTTAAATATTGTAATTTTAAAAAATAGTGATTGCTTTCAACTGCTCTAATTTACAGTTAAACAGTTACCACAAAAGTATGCCACTAATTTAAGATTTGCACTTTTTCACATCTTGGTTGTTGAAATAAAATTTCACTAAGTAAACATTATAAATTATTCATATTTTGAATATAATTTTTATCTTATTTGCAATATTCCAAAATCCTTATAGCACCATACCATTTTTCTCTATTGCTTGTAAATTTGCTCGCTTTAACTTGCAAGTAACAGTTTTATTAAAGAGAATTATTATAATAGTGGAGAATATTTTGGATTTAGTGAATTCAATGTATTTAATGCATTCGATTCATGTGCAAAGCGTTATTTTGTCATAATTTTATTAATTAATAAGCGCAACGGACATTGCCCACCGCCTTTTAGCAAAATATTTTGCAGTTGCTGTCATTTAAGATGACATTAGCTTGTTTCCATACAATTTAGTTTAGCAATAGATTTACTAATATATTGTGAAGTACGTTTTAAAAGAATGCATTTTTCATATTTAATATTACAAAACAAGATATTAATTTGTTTCTGATAATGAGACAATAACTGTTATTCAATGAAAAATAAGGCAAAATTATCCAAACTATTTCATGCACATACAAATACAAATGAATTATACTATAAATAACAATAAAACTATACTACATACAAATAAATTAAGTGGAATTCCGGATTCTCATCTATTTTATCTAAATCCTTTTAGTTAAATTAAATAAAAAAATCTAAAAGGTTTTAGTTGAAATAGTATGCTAAGTCCCCAAAAATATAATTTTTTTCTGTTTATATCCAAATGATATTCTGTTTATATTAAAATTATTATTCAACATAAAATCAAAAATAATGTATATTGATTTCATAATAAATGGGATCTATTAATTCAACAGTAATAATCATCTCAAAAAATATTTAAATAATTATTTTTCAACTTTTCTGACATTGTTATTCATAAAATGTTTTTAATTAGGATATATATATATATATATATATTAATTTTCTTCGTTATTTACATGCATTCCTATTATTTATAATTTAAACAATAGTTTAAAATAAATTCATTTTTATTTTTAAGTTAAGCAACTTTTTAATGAAATCCACGCTTAATATATTGACTCTTGAGGTGAAACCATATTTTAAACATCATATATTATTAAAAGTATTGCTATGCAAGTAAAATAAAAAAGCAACAATTTTCAATTATTTTAATTTGGCTAAAAGAGATTAGGATTGATTTAGTTCAATTTAAATAATATATATTATGAAAAAAGGTTAATTTGAAACTTTTATAAATTAATCTTACAAAATTTATCTTGAAAGCCTTGATGAGATATATAAAAATGAATTGTTAATATCAACATAGTGAAATTTAAAATTAGAAACGAACTTTGCATAAGAATTATTCTTATCCGAAAATTAAATGTAATGTAATTTTTTTAGAAAATTACCTTTTTAACTAAGTAGTGAATGATATTAAAAATTTTATATTTCTCAATGTAAACATTTTATATTTGTATCAGATTAACTCTTATTTCATTAATATGCTGCCAGATTAAAAAATAAAGTATTTCTGCATGTGATTTAGAAATAAATTAAAAGGATTGACAAATTTTTTAAATTTTATTCGAAGGAACTTTTTATAAAGAATTTTTTTTTTCACTTTGAGATATTTAATCAAATATGTTAAACGTAAAAGCACTGCATAAGTCAAAAATATGTGTCGTAAAAAAATAAATAACAACCGAATTTTTTTATATTTTCTATAAGCATATAAATAAATGCTTGTATATCCATTGCCATATCAAAATTGTTATATTTTTAAAATTCTATCGTTATCCAAATTGCAAAAGCATTTTTATACCATTCTCGATTTTCAAATACGGTTAATTAAATATTTTTATTTACTAATCCATTATAATTTATTTCAGGAAATTATAAATAATTTTTCTCCGTATTAAAGAAATCAAATTATTTCTTAACCATGGAATCTTTTATAATATTAAAAATAATATTTAATTAATTGTAAAATTTTAAGAAAAATAAACAGAACACTTTGAAATTTTTAATAAGCAAAAAGAAGTTAGCATTGATTTTGCATAAATAGAAAAGTTATTTTCGGAAATGTAAACTAAATTTTAACAAAACGGCTAGGTAACAAATAAAACTTAGTTGCATAAAGAAAATCATATAATGTGAATTAATTTAATGAATTATCAAATATTTGCTTTTTAGGCTAGGTTTTATCAATGATATCTTAGTTAATGATTTTCAGAATAAAGTTATCCAAAAATATTTGGGGATAAAGAGTATTTAGAATGGATTTATTTTAAATGAAAACTTTGCTTCTCTTTCGCATGGGGAGTATCACCCTAAGAGAAAGAACACTGAATAAATTATTAGAAATTTACTTCATTGTTCCATTCTCATAACTTGTGTAAAACATCATTAGGATTTCAACCTTATGCAGAAGTTTCTTTAGACATATATTTGTAGTGCGTAGTTTTAGCATATAGATATAACTGTTTTTTGTAGATGTATTCTTGATGTTGTATATTCTGTGAACAAATATATCAAAGTATATTTGGCGGCATGCATGGTGCTATTTGATGTTTACTTACTA
Source organism: Argiope trifasciata (assembly GCA_026543055.1). Taxonomy (NCBI): domain Eukaryota; kingdom Metazoa; phylum Arthropoda; class Arachnida; order Araneae; family Araneidae; genus Argiope; species Argiope trifasciata. The sequence continues at coordinate 775,858 of JAPMOQ010019658.1, read as the reverse complement.
TATTTAAGTGGTTTTTTTATTATATTTTAAGCGCTTTGGTGATTTTCAATGACTTTCATGTTCATATTTATGTGATATATTTATTTCAAATGCGAGGAATTAAATGAAATAATTAATGAATTTATTAAATTGTGTTCTGATAGGTAAAATTGATTTTACTCCTAGAAAAATGTTTGTATCAGTGGTGAATGTTTTAATGAACACTGTTTATTAATTTTTAAAAAAATCAATTTAAATGGGAAAGAAAAGAAATCAGCAGAAAAATTAACAAAGAGAGAAATAGGAAAATCCTTTAAAAAAAGATAAAGTTGTTATAAAAGAGCACAATTTTTTCATGGGATAGATACATAAATAATATTGCTGAATGTAGAAAAATGCGAAGCTGTTAATACTATAAAATCTTAAAAACTTTTATTTCAAAATTTTGACCTATTTACTAGAAATTTAAAACTTGATAAAAGTTATAATTATAATGAGAAAATGATGATTGCAATGTAAATTGCTGAAGTTTAACAGTCGTTTTGCAAAATTGCTTATGATAAATCATCAGATCAATTACAGTGCCAAATGTTTGTAACTTAAAACCGCGACTTTTACTTAATTTATGCATATATATATACATATGTAACTGTGATAATATGCATTCTTTATTTAAATATCTCAATATACTTTAAAATTGATGAGATAAATATATTTAAACAATTTGATTGCAGAAAGCCTCTTAATGTTAAAAGAAAACTTCAAATTTCGTTTTAAGAATAGCGTAACCTAAGAGTAAGAATGCTCTTCAAATTGAATAATTATCATTAATATTTCATTTTGTGTAGTTAAATGAAATGTTCGTAATTTTTGTTATATTTATTTATATTTTAGTATTAATTTTTATATAAAAAAGAAGTGTTAGATTCCTATTCTTTTTAATCGAATTATTTATTAGATTTTATATTTACTGTTTTCTGTTTTCAAAGCACATATTTAATTGTTCAAACAAAAAAGGTGTTTAATATTTTAATGGTAGTTTTGTAGCTATAAAGATTTAAATGTGTGTTTTTCTTGTTAATTAAAAGCATAACGTATTAATGGTTGTATATTTAAGGACCAGTGATACCATTTTCATTATAGTATGTCATGTACCTTTTTTCCAGGAAAACATCATCCACATTTGAAATATTTCATGGTCGTGAATGTGTGTTAATTTAAATAAGTATAATTTTGCATCCATTATGTTAAATAACATCTTAGATTCTTTTATTTTATGTAGTTCATGAAAACAATGTCGAAAGTAACTCTGTTTCATAAAAATGTTTCCTTCCTAAATTTTAATAAAAATGAAACTTTAAAAATTCATCCATACTTAAAAGAACGAAATTAAACAATTTCTCCAAATATTAAAACCTAAAATTTATTTTTCAATGGTTTAATTTAACAATAATATTGTACTTTTAAATTCAGTTTATAATATTACTCTTATCAAATATTAAAATAAATTGTTGACGCTATTTAATATACGACTGATCACTTATATGAATGCAGGCAATGACATGAAAAAGTTCAAAAATTTCTAGTATATAGATTTTTGTAAAAAATCCAAATTTTATCATTTTATTCATCATAACATATTTTAAATTTGTTCATTCTAGTATTTCAATAGATTGTAATGGTTTTTTTAATTATTCAACGAGAATTCATTTTATTACAGAAATTGTAAATGAATCAATGTGTAGATTTTCATTTATCAACAGTGACTGAAATTCTAGACAAAATGCGAATAATAAATATTAATAAAAAGAAAATACTTGTTTATAGATTTTTTGAAGTTCTATTTTAACATAACGATGAGACTTCTATATTTTTCGGCCAAAAATTTCTCGTTGCACAAGAAATAAATTTCAATTTAAAAATTACTTTTTCATAAAAACAAATTATATATTTTTAGATTTATTCATTTGGAACGAAATATTTTTGTGAAATAACACTAACATAAGCGAATTAATATAAGCTTTATCGTTGAATCTCATAAACATTATTACTCTTAACGGTTGTTTATGTATCACAATAATGACATTATTTGATTATATTTTATATTATATTTATTTAATTATGTTTGATGTTGTTTTGTGTTATATTCTCTTTGAGATCAATATTACTATTTTAGTAAATTGATTTATTTACTAAAATAGTAATATTGATCTGTGATACTAATTTTTTTGTTTTATAACAGTATTCGTTATATTTTTATTAATTTATATTTTAAAATTTATTTTTATGTATATTTCAGTAGCTATCAGCTTATTTAAAGTATTGCTTTCTTTTATAAATGAAATGGCAATATAAATATATTAGTTATTATTTCAGATTTATGTATCATTTTTTCCCCATTTTGGAAATAAATTTTTCTTTCGCAATTTATTTAGATTTCTTTTTTATGCTTGAGTTCATTTCCTTTATTTACGATTTTTAAACCATAACTTTTAAAAAGTTGCATTACGTTAACCATAACTGTGATACAATGACTCACTTTCTTAAACTGAAAGGCACACAATTTTTATCACAATTAGGTGAAAGGAAAAATCAGCAGTTGACTGCCAATGGCCTAAATGATATTATCTCATTTTAAAGAATTTAATGTCAGTTTTGCTCACATGATAACATATAAATTTTATATATGAGGAAAAGGTTGTTATTGTAAATAAATATTTTTGAAGTGTACAGATAACGAGGAGTCTGATGTTGTGTAAGGAATTATATTAGAAACATTTTTAAGCACGAAAGAATCAAATATGTTGGATAATTATGTCAGCAGTTTGTAACATGTTTTCCTGAATTAAAACTGTTCTTTATGTGTTATTGTAGTTTTTTGAGTATTTCTTTTTATTGAACTACATGAATTCAAATATGTTTTTTCATCGGTTTATTATGTAAAAAATATTAATGTTTTGCAGTAACTGGGTCAGTTTTTACCCATAATTTTTATCAAGATTAAAAGAATTATAATACAACACATGCTCAATTATCCGGCATTATACGAAGGGTATATAAGCCAGATGAGTTTTTATTTTGGTTTCAAAAAGTATATAGCCCACCTATAAATTTATATCGTAGAATTAATTATCTAAAATATTTCTCTAAATATGCACCCATATTTATTGCCAAATTAGAGAATAAGAAAGAAAATGGGACAATGATTTCCATGATTTAAATAGAAAGCTTCTAATCTGAGAAGAAACTTTCAAATTTAAAAAAATTCAAAAGGAACTATTGTACTGCTTTATAGTTTAATTCGGGCAAGAGTAAATTTTTAAAAACTACTCATTTTAAAAAATGATTCTTTTTCTCCACAAACTGAAAAATGAAAATCTGAATTTCCGTTTAAATAAGTTTTTCAAAAGAAACTGATGTAACAACCTCCATTATTTTTTGAATAACTCGATACTTTAATAAAACACGGTCGCCGAAGATATGCCTACTAACATTTTTCTATCAGTCAAAATGTTCGAGCCAAAATAAATTATTTTATAAGAGAATTATTGTATATATTTGATATTCTCCAATTTCAAATAATAACATAATAGTCGATTTTGAAAAAATAATTCGAGGTGTTTCATTCGGAAAAGAAAAATATTTTTCTTTCTAGCAATTTTATTGCTAAAATATATAAAATATTATAATAGTCTCAATGCTAAAGTATTGTAATTACTTGAGTCGTTTAAAAAAGATTTTTTTAAGTCCTTGAATTCTAATTCGAAGAAAAATGCATTTTTCAGCGACAACTTTTCCACCGATAAAGTCGAATATTTTATAAAACAATGTAGATATTCAACTGCACTTTCCACAAATTACTTTCCTTTATATAAAACGGAATTCAAAAAATTCCATTTAAATTTTAAAAAAGAATGAAAAACATTTCTTTAAATTTACCCTTTTTAAAACTTAATCTTGACATGATTAAGCTGATACAACATTCAACGGCTCATTTTATATAGCCTTACAATGCCTACAGCATTTTAATTAAAATGTGTCCTCTCAGATTAATAATTTGTTTTCTGGCATTCAGCTTCCAGACACATCCAATAACAGTGAAAATAATTCGGATATTTTATCCTTCAAAATATTCTGGTGCAAACTTTAAAAACCTATTTTTGTATAACTCAACAACATAAACAAACTGCTGTTGTAAATATTTTTCACTTTTCACTAATTTTTCATTGAAATTCAATTGAACTAATAATTGAAAATAACGGATATCTGGGAAAAAATGTAGGATCACTTTTTAAGCAAATTATAAAATATTTTATATAATTATTTTATTTCCAAAAAAGGCAATATATTAAACTTCTAAATTTTTAGAATATTGGAATATATTTTTAATGTTAATGTTTTAACTATCACTTTTTCTAATTCAAAACATATTGTTTAAAATTCAAGGCAATAAATATATATTTCCTTGAATTACACAGTCATAAACTTTATTTGTTTTATTATGAGAGCTAAATCATTACAATTATTTTTTCATGTATTATAACATTTATTTAGTATTTTAAAATGTTTAAAACAGAGATTACATAATTATAACGATACTTTAGGGAAATATTTTTAGTTAATGAGAAATTCAAAGTTTGAGAAATCAACACAACACTTAAGATGAAAAATTACTCTTATTTTTTACAAGATTCTAAAATATATAAAGGATAAATTACCTAAAAGAAAATGGAAATCACTGATGAAACATTTAATGCATAAAATCATTTGGTCTAACGCATATAATGATTAAATCTGGATTGAAAAATCGACATTATTCAAATCAATGTAAGATGCTTCAATCTCTTGAAAATATCTTCTTGAGGTTTGTCACGTAATAGTATCTTGAAATCATTTATATAAGAGTTTTTATTTCCAAAAAATCTATTGAAAAGACAAATAATGCATAGCTTGTGTGAAGTATTCAAAAATTATTGCGCTGTTTTCATATATTGAGATCAAAGTTTTTAACTGTTTTCATGAGCAGCGATATTAACAATGTTATTACATTAAAATTTATCTGTATGAAATCCTTTTTAAAGCTATATTTTATTATATCCTTTATTAACTTTTTCAATAATACTTTCATGCAACACTTTCTTTGTAAAAGTATCTGCTTTTCAGCAATTCACTCAACTTATATCAATTCCAAAAGTGACGCAATATATTGATAATGTATTATTCTTTCTTCTGGTATTTTAATCAATCTGATAGTGTTGCATTGTAAATTATCTATAAAAAAAATTTTTATTATTATTTTCAAAAATTGTTGAGACAATTATGAAAAACTTACATTTTTCATCAACGAAGAAAAGCTGACATTATAATGTTTTTGAAATATCTGATTAGAAAATTATAACAGTGATCATTGTTTGGGAGCAATAGATTTTTTGTTTTTTAATATTTCATATAAATCAGTTAACACCATTCATCATTCAGAAATGAGAAATATATTTCCCTTATCATAAACGTTCCTCAGTCTGAAAAAGAAATATATGATTATTAATCATCTGATACACAAAAGCAGAAATCTTTTTCAAAAGACTGTTTTCGAAAAATATTCACTAGTTTTTCTTAATTTGAAATACCTAATAAACTATTTTTTAATTTTTTAAAAATTCTTTTGACAGTAAATTAATCAGCTATGATCCATTCTGATCTAAGAAATAAAACTCAGGAATTATAACCTTTGCTTTTTCTGGTACAAAAATCTGTAATTATAAGACACCTGTCTACGCAAAACTACCAACAGTTGGCAAAATATTGTATGGAAAGCACATTTACAAAGATCTTTCGTTTTTACTTGTCTTCCCTCTATTCAGATGGGAGCAATGCAAATATTCAGAAAAGAAACATAAGCCCACCCATATTTGGCAAAATATTGTGAATTGCGAAGAATTTTATTTTTTATTTGCCTTCACTCTAGCCAGATAGAAATAATGCAAATATTCAGAAAATGGAATAATGTTCAATATTATCTTTATGGGGATAATTCATGCTCACGTGATACATATAAGTGTGCAGTTCCAATTAAAATATAGAATATATAACTTATTATACATTTGCAGCACATTTTGTTCGAAGCAATTCATAATTATGACTTTGGGGATAAATCGGAATCAAAATTTAAGTTTGGTATAATTCTTGTGTTTATTCAAATTTAAAACATTACAGAATCTATGAAAGAAGGCTGATAATTTTGTTGAATTCTTAATTCTATTTTTATCGAACGTATTCGTAAAAAAGGCAGACCTTGGATTTATACTATTCCTATTCTCATGGATTCAATTATTTTACTCATAAGCTTATTTGCTCATAAGCTTTTCTTTAAATTTAATTTGGTTATACTTCCAGAAAACTTTCAAAAGAAAAATTAGTCAGATACAACAGTTGATTTCGGATTAAAAGCTCCTGTAGTTGGATCTAGAAAGTGATAACATCGAAAATTTCTATTAATTTTTTATCTATTTTCAATCAAAAATTCTCCAATGTTATTTACTTTTCCAACATTCCATTATGGTATTTAAACCTGTATAATTTTTTCCTAATTTAGTGTTCAGTCAAGTGTAATTGGCAATTGTCTTAATAATTTACATTAGAAAGTTAGATTGCATCTTCAATTCTATCTGTTCATTAGTCTTTCTGTGACTATTACACACAATACAACTCTTGATTTTAAATAGGCGTTTAATTAAAGTTTTTTTTCCATGGACTAGGATGCAGTTTTTGAACTTTAAAAGTTTTGTTTAGCATTTTTTCTATTAATAATGATATTTGTTCTTTCCCATTATTGAAATAAATACAATATAACCTTTTAAGAATGTTCTTTAATTTTTTGCATATTGATAAAAATTAAGTCTTGTTAATGTTCAACTGAAATAATACTTCAGTCTGAATTGCATTCAAAAACTCGGAGAATTTATTTTTTTAATTCAAAGTTTTTTATTCTTAAATGTTTCCTCCAAGGCTAATACTTTTACATTTTAAAAAAATGTGGTGAATATATACAAATTTTGATGTGATCTTATACAAAGTAAAAAAAACACACGTTATGTAAAATATGCTTAAACAGAATTATGACAATTTAGTTTCAAAATAAAAGTTGGAAAGTTTTCTATGCACTAAAAACATTTGTAAAGTGAACAAATCTTACATTTGGCTACTTTTGCTTTCAAACTTATTTTTAATAAAAAGAATCACTAGAATATGATGATAAAAAGAAAATTTCCACTAAAGCTACGAAATATTTTCAAAAAAAAAAAAATGTCGGTAGGAGGAAAGATAAGAAAAAAATTGTGCATTTTTCTCATTGTACATTTCTTCCAAAAGTTGTTTTGAGGAAAAAGAAAGTTTTGTATTCAAAATATTCTGTTACGATTTCAAGAAGTAACCAAAACACTTTACTCTTCAATGATATTTTTAGAATAGTCCCACAAAGATCCTAGTTTAAAGCACTTTTAGATAAATATCTCACCACAGAAGTTCTTACATTTTCCTGTATTTTTTGTTTTCAATATTTTTTACGAAAATATTAGGCTTAACATATAAAAATTCAGAACGTCTTCTTGTGAACTACTATAACAATATAAAAAGAAGATAAAAATTTGTTTTCAATAAAACCTTCGAAGCATATAAAATTTCAATTATGAAAACCAAAAAGAAAAAGAATATTGGAGTTTTCACCAATATACCAATATTCAATAACTTGCTTTGAATAACTCCAAATAATTAAGATAAATGTGAGGTTTTTCGTCAAATGCGACAAAAGCGTGCCAATCATCCAAAACCAAATGCCCGCCATCATGTATGGTATCAATCTATATTACACACAACAGCAAAAGAGACAAACAAAAATTCCCTTCAGTTATTTTACTATGAGATTTATATAGGGATTTTTTTTGACAAGTGTAGACTTAGAAATTAAAATTTTAAATATCTTTAAAAGAATGTTATAAGCATTCGGAAATTTTTCCTTTCACCAGGAGTTGTAGAAAATGCTGAAGTGTGCAGTTTCATAGAGCACATACAAAATTAAATAAACAAAAAAAGATCAGAAAATAAGGGGACATATTACAATGTGTGTGTGTGTGTGTGTGTGTGTGTGTGTGTGTGTGTGTGTGTGTGTGTGTGTGTGTGTGTGTGTGTGTGTGTGTGTGTGTGTGTGTGTGTGTGTGTGTGTGTGTGTGTGTGAAGAGAAAACAGAAAGGAAATGTAGCACAAAAAATTAAATCGGTAGTATAAATTATTGTGACTATTATATGAAACAAAAGTAGCAAAATATCCTGACTTAAACATTCATTATATAAGCCTTGCATTCATCAGATGTATTATACTTGATTTGATAATTATTGGAGTTTTTCCAACTATTTATAAATAATAGATTTTATGAATTGAAGAATTTAAAAAAAAAAAGAAGTTTAACCAATTTAAATACGTCCTTTTCCTGTTATAAAAGGTTGCAACATATCTTTCTGCATATTTTTAACATCAATGACTAATCTTTTAAATGAAACGAAGCAAATGCATCAAATACCCCTGGAAGTGAAGTTGGAATATTATTTTTAAGGTAAATTCTATGCTACAGAAGTCATGTAAAGCTTTCAGTTTAAGAAAATTGCTCCCATTTTCAGCAGAAAGCAAATCCTCTCTACTCTTAAGTGGTCTTTAACTTACAGTGGTTAAAGTATATTACTAAATATGTCACTTAAATTGCTTTTTATCCGGAATGCTTCGGGATTCATGTGAATGCTTTGTAAGGCTCACATTTTTTTGGAGTTTAAGCAATATACAGAGCTAAGAAATAATTCTATCAAGAAAATATTTTAATTTCTGGGAGATAGAATGCAAAGTATTTCCTTAATTTAAAACTTTTAATTTAAATTTTATGATATAGCTCGTGTACATTAACATCTTCGTTGAGTCCAGGACAGTTGCTGTAATTTAGAATATTTAGCTGCTAGAACATTTTTCATTCAAATGGTTTAGTATGGTGTCATTTCAAACAAATGTTTTGCAATGTGAGCTTATATTAATCTCATAATCACAAGACTTTTCTGCTTCATATAGATGATGTAATATTTTTCTCTGAATATGAGCTGATATAAATGCTGTGCTGTCCTTCGATATATTCAGAAGCTCTTATTTCAATCATTATTTAATTTAATTTCCTTAACAGAAAATTCATCTAATTAAATAGTAGAGTAAAAAAAGACATTCAAAGAGTTCTGTGGTTCTCTTTTCTGATATTAGCCTGTTATTAAGAAATTAATTGTGTGGGAACTGCCAAAAGTTCCCACATCCTGTATTGCGCCATGTTGCGTCATTGATCACATGGTGCCTTCCCATCATAATTGGCAGACGAGAGCTTGGTGCCGAAATGGTAAGACAAGCTGCTCACACTTATATATCTTTTTATAGATTATGTGTTAGTTTAGTAATGTTTTATCCTTGTATGTTAATAAATATATTTTACATATTAATGCTGGTCTTTGCTTTTCTCCACAATTGATTATGGGTGCTTCATTATATGAACTAACAAAACTAAACTCAGTGGCACGACAGCTTATGTGGGCCAAGGATTACAGTGCCGGTATCTGCTTTCTTAACCTAGGTCTCTGGAGGGCAAATCATATGACGCGGTTAGGTGTTCAGCCTAATGTGGAACCCCAAGAGTTTAATTCCCAGGCATGCTTGGTCCTCAATTTATTGATCCACTGAAGGGATGAGTCAACCTTGCCTAGCTAGAAGAACGAACCTCGGACCTGTACACGAAGCGCTACCACTACACCACCGGAACTTCATAATGAGAAATTAAAGATAATTAATACATATCTTATAAATATGAAACAATCGGAAATCCTTTCCATAAGGTTTATAAATTTCTTAGCTGAAAGTAGCAATTTTAATAAACAATCTACACTCACCACCAATCTCAATAGCAAAAAATTTTGGAAAAAAATGCAGATTTCCCTTTTTTTCAGTAATTATGTGCTTAAATGGATGGGGAATATAGAATGCAATTTATCAGTTTGAAAATGCTTTATTTTATTATAAGCTACTAAAAGTTCTTCAAAATGTGCTCGTGTTTTCAGTGAGTAGGGTTTAAAGAAAATGAGTTTCACATGAAATGTGATGTTAATGTAGTCTTTTCATGTATATTGACCTTAATCAAATGTGCCAAACTGCTTTAGTTTTCAAATTCATTGTACATTTTACGAAGAGAAAAAATTTTACAGAGTTGATTTCAGCAGTTATGCTTGTCCATGATATATATATATATACAGTCGATTCCGGTAAATCGGACCACATCAGGACGCTATCATTTTCTCCTAATAACCGGCTGGTCCGATTACACGAACATGCCCTATGTTACAAGACGAGACGTGCTATACGTAATATATTAAAATTTTATTATGATCTTTCTTGTGCGGTACACGCGTATGGCAAACATACAAACAAGAACTACTGTTGCTTATGAACTTTATTCATTGAAAAATAAATTTACAAACTAATTCTTCGAAATGATCTACATGATACTCAGCATGCGAAGCACAGTAAAAAAAAGTTCTTATCAAATTCAAGTCAACGTTTGAAGAACTTACTACCGAGCTGCCGTTCTATGAAACAAAGTGCTTGCTCACCTCCCACTGGTTCTTTTCCCTTTCGGACTTCCTGCTGTACACAGGCGATTTGTGGCATCTTTTTCATCTTCCCTGCCACGTTCTTTGGTCCGTTTAAACGGAATTTTGGTTCAAATAAGCGAATAATA
>JAPMOQ010019658.1:752954-764672 GCA_026543055.1 Argiope trifasciata | reverse complement strand
TGAAAGTACATATTGTTTCAAAAATATAGTCGAAGTTGCTTCGTCTAGGTAATAGAAAAACATTGGTGACATCAATATACAGTGATATCTTTTATTTTTAGATGACTTTTCCAATGTCTTTTTTTTTGTTTTTGTTTTTTTATTTTATTTCGTAGTTGGATTCTTTTCGGTGTGCACAGTTTACTTTTAATACCTTTCCGTTGAATTCAACTAAGTTTCTCACATAGACATTTCATAGAGATATTAAAAGTACATTCGTTTGGATAATAATTACAACATATTTTAATTATCTACAAACTTGAAACAATATACTTTTCTTAACATAAACTATAGTTTAATTTTTTTTAATTAAATATCTTTATAAAATCATTTAGGAAATGACAATCATTCATAAATTTATCAATTAAGAATTTATGGGTAAACCAAAAAAGATTTTCTTCCTCGGTATTTTTTGCAACTTACCGTTAATAACTAGTGAGGGACTTGTATTTTTTTAGTAATTAGATATTCATAAGCCTGTAAAATTTAAACTATTACACTAATAAGAAAGAAATCATCAACTATTTCTTAACTGCTGAAATTTTTTTCAAAGTATAGAGTAATCTACCTCCCCTTTTTACTATTTTATTTTTATTTATTTCTTTTTTCAGAAACGCTTTGCACATTTAAACCATTTTCAAATTCACCAGGCATTTTAATCATTAGTAATTTTGCAAGCAGCAAACTTTTTTTAAACGTTAAATGCTAAAAAATGATTAATAAAAAAAGAAAATGTGATGACTGCTTTAGAATTTTTGTTTCCTTTTCTTGCGTTTAACTTTTTCCGTAAATAATTAAGATATTTCAAATTCCGCAGCTACTTCTTCCATTACATTCGTTTCCTTCCTTACCTGTTTTTGCTTTTTCTTAATTCACTTTTCAGAAATTTCTCTCAGATTCGTAATGGTTTTCTTTAAGGTTCATTACAAAATGAAATAAATATATGCGACTTTTTCTTTTATCAAAGTATCTTATTTATTTATTGACTTAGCAAAAATATTCCAAATTGACTTGATTACTTAAACAGTAATCGAACTGTTTTTGGATGGTTAATTCTCTGTCTTTTACTCCTTTACTGTCATTAAATATCTATGTAATTTTAAAATAAATACCATCTTTTTAAAAAGATATATTTAATTTTGCTTAACTTTCCAAAAATAACGATATTTTATAAATAGTAATAGTCTCCGTTCAAAAAAACTCTTACTTAATATAAAATCCCAGTTAATTAATAACTGATTTAATTTAATTATTTGCTTCGCTCTTTTTTATAATTTTATTAGTTGACACTTTCTTTTTTGGAATATATCTTTCAGGTTGAAAGAATTCGCAAAATACTTGATTGTTTGTGGATTATATGTAACTTTTGTATTAAATTACAGCGTCTCTGAACGATGATATAATTGTTTCATTGAGAGATTGTTTTTGATATATAATTTTGAAAAGCGATTATTCAATTTCCGACTTACCCACGGCCATGTTAATTAAAGGGTTAGCTATGAGCGGTACTTATATATTATTTACTCTCTATTTTTAGAAAAAGATTATTCCTATCTAACAGTCTTTCTGTCTTTTTTTTTCCTTGCTTGTTTAATTTTTTTACAGTACAGCACAATTTCTCTATTGTTGAAGTTCCAACAAGATTAGCCAATTTGACTGCCGCAACTAATTTGTCAGCTGTGTGTTAAATTGTTATAAAAATGTAATGAAGATACTACAATAAGTGATGAACATATTGAAAAACTATTTTAAAAAATTACAAAGAGAAGTATTATCAATATTTGATACAATGAGAAGAAATAAACAATTTCAAGAAAATGTAACAAGTTACGTATTTCCTTCTTAAGAAAACTGTGAAAATTTTTATGGAAAAATATAGTTTTTAAAACAAACTCTCACATGTTTAAAACACAAACCAAATCTAAAAAACCAAAACTATTCAAAATTTGTTCGGTACTTTATAAAATGTATTAAAGTGAATAAAAAGGGTATATAAATATCAACCTTTGTTATTTTCTCATTTTTATAATTTAATTTACAAATTCCTATTTAATTAAATTTTTTATAAAGAATTTTTTAAGTGAGACACGATTGCAGTAATTCAATAAAATGTAGGACATCATTACATGCCCTACATTTTATTGAGCATTACATCCAAAAATGCAAATTTATCATATCTTATAAATATTTCATTGTAGAAAATAATTATCATAAATCCCAAGAAATGAAAAAAATTATAATAATCTATACATTACATTTAATCACGCACTTTATCCCAATGAAATGTATGAAATCTCTATACATCCTTAAACTAAATTCTAGTGAATATAACTCTCAAGATTTAGTGTGTATACATGTAGCAACGGCATATATGAAAAGTATGAATATGAAAAAAGATAATACATAAAAGATATATTCTGACATTGCCTTAATACAACGAATACAACAAATACCAAACCACAAACTATAAGTGGAGCAAATAATGAATTTCATGTCAATATTAACAATTATTATGTTTTCCAATCCAGTAATATTAAACAATTGGTAGAATGATGAAAGACAGTGTGGTACTTACTATATTTTTTAAGTCGGCTGTCATCATTGACAACATCTGCCAACAAGCTTCTTAATTTTGTAAAAGAATTGTTTCTCAAATTAAAAACCTCAAAATTTACTCATTTTGGCATTGGGAGAAAAAAAAAAGGGAAGGACAGAATACTGAATGTGTTTTCGGTTTCAAATCTTCATTTTACATCCTGTCAAAATTAACCAAATACTTTCCAAAAATTTAATATTGTGACCGGTGGTTGGTGGGTCCTAATTAAGATAAGCCTTCTTGTGTAGCATTAATTTATTAGTAAAACATATAAGGTTACGTTACACACAAACACAAACAGAGAGTGGACAAAATATACGTCAACACATAACGATAACAGAGGCTTAACTGACTGTCTCTCTAAGCACTAGCCAGAGGGCGGCGTGTAATGAGTGATCATAGTGTAGGGGGAAAAAGAGAGTGCTACAATATCTATTTGTTGTAACTTTTCCTGGGTTCTATTTCTTTCTTCAATTATTCCTTTCCTAAAATTAGAGACAGAATACAAAATTCCATATTTAGAAAATTTCATTTCCATATTCATGACTGCAATGATAATATTTTTAAATATTTTTTAAGTATCAGAAATCCTTATGACAAAATTACGAGTTTTCATATTGTTATTCTACCCCCTTTCCATTTTCTCTTTTCCAGTATGTATCATTATTAACTCTCAAAAAAGGCCTTGAAATTAAATTCGTGTATTTTATGAGAAAGTGAAGGGGCAGGTCTCTTTTGCCTCATTGCAGAGCACATCCAACTGTATTTCTTCGAGGAAAAAATTTAATTTTAGTAATAATTTTGATTTACGATTGATATTTTTGACAATAAATCGGAACGCTTTTTAAAGGTAAAAAGTAATCAAACAAAATCCGGTAGTACATATTATGATGTGCATAATGTCGGTGTCAGTGAACGATTCGAAAATTTTCCAGATACAAGAAAAAAAAATTAATTTGATATAGGTAATAAAAAAATAATTCTTTCAAAAGAAAAAAAAACACGTTGAAACAAAGTGATTAAAAAAAAAATACTACAAAACCAAATAAACTAAAGTAAGAATATTTTAACTTAATAATGCAGAGCTTCAAATATTTATTTTTTAGATTCACGTGAGCTAGATCAAAACTGGGATGCTGCCAGCTAGGGAGTAGAAAGTCTTTTTTGAATCATAAATAGAAAAAAAAATTAAAACGTGTCAATGAATGAACAGTGCAGTTTCCTAAATTGGAAAAATCGTATTATTTAAAGACAAATTGTAGCGAAACAGTTACTCACTAATAACTTTGCTCTCTTCTTTGTAAATTTAAGATAAATAAAATTGCAATTCAAGATTTTTCCATCAATTTAATTATGAATTTCATGTAGTATAATTATATCATGTTTACATCCGTTAAGGATGCATCCGTTAAGAAGCAAACTGAAGATATTTTGAGATGTATTTCCTAATTTTGATCCTCTCTCAGATTACAGAACAACACTTCTGTCAGTATCCCTCTCCAAACGTTCCATGCCACACAAATAGAACGACATTTGATTTTTTACCGCAAATTAAATAGCGATCAGATCCATAAGCATGCTGAATAATTTGAGGTAATTTAATAACGAATCAAAAATTTGCCAGTCACTAAGTTGAATTCATTGTGATTAGACCATTATGATAAGAATGGAAGTATTATAACTTATGAAACTCTATATGTACTATATAGTAGCTCATATATATACATATATAAACTATATACGTACTATGTATTTCGATATGTGCTATAGGATCACAAATATATGGGTAGAAGCTGAGTTTTTACAATAATAAAAAACATTAATAAAATTGTCAAAATCAGAAGAAATAAATGCATAAAAGAATGTTAATAAGAAAAGAAAATTGACTGCACCACAGGATTGTTTTTACGAATCTTAATAGTTATGATTACCGCTGGTTATACTCTCTTAGTACATATTTCGATTATTTTTTATCCCAAACGTCTCACCAAAATCAACAACAAGGTCCTGTAATTAGAAGTCAAGCAGAAAGTTTATTCGAATAATAAAATATGCTTAATCATCCCATATAGATAATCGCTACGACTTGCTTAAAGTATTCGGTATTCATATTTTTTAAAATTATTACCTCAGAACCCCGATTTTCGTTATTGTAAAATTCAAGATAATTCAATTCCCTTTTAATCCAATCGTTTTCTTTAATTGCCACCTTTTCCGCCGATGTTCAAATTAAAAAGATAATTTCTTTGGATATTGAAATAAGATTTTCAGTACCGCTTTTAATTCTTAGAATATACTCTTTTTAATTTGTACATGCAATAATTTGTAGAAGACGTATTCAATTAAATTCATGTGTTCTAATTTTACCAAATTACAAAGTAATATTTTTAAAAATACATTCTATATTTATTGTTTAACAATTTTTTAAAAAATTAATAATCTGTTTGTAAAAGGTGCTCACCAATGGTTGTTACTATGTAAAAATTGTAATATACGTGGTACAACATGTAGGATTTAAAAAAAAACATTGACAATGCTCTATAAAAGATCATTAGATTTGAAGCTGCATTAGTTAGCAGTGCTTTATTAATATGCATTCATTGATAAAGATATCTTCAAAATTTTTATTAGATTTTTTTAAAAAGATTCAACTACTCTTAGAAATATTTAATTGCGGATAATGTTTTCTTTGTATCTTCAGAGCATAATGTGAGGAGTCACGGTGACCTAGTGGTAAATTCTAGATTTTGGAACCAAAGAGTTTCAGCCTCGAAACCCATTACCACCGAAAAGCCGATGTGTAACCAGACCTGGCCGGTATTAAATCCGTCGCGGCCAAATGCTCACTCGCTACCGTGGTGTGGAAACTCGAAGGAGGTGCCAGCTTAGGCTTTAACCTCGTCATCTGACAGCGGTCTAAAATAGCCCTAACTTGCTTTAATAGTTGCAAAATGCAAAGTCACTTAGAACCATTTTTACTTCGTTTATTTCAATTTTTTTTTAAAAGACTTTTCTTCAATTTTGTCAATTTCATTTCCATACACTTTTTTCTAACTATTTTAAACAAAACTTATAACAATATCTTCCACTGAGTCAGCAAAAAGTATAAGATCATATTTTTTATAAACCTAAACGAATCTATTTTAAAACATTACCATGCAACTTTATTACAGACTATATAGAAATCTGTTTTAATTATTATTTTTACTGTTATTCACACATTATAAACAAAGTTAATTTTCTATTTTCAGTCTATACCGTCAGAGTACTTTCCAGTACCTCCAAAGTTACGACTTTTAACCAAGCAACAACTAAATCCCTTTCTTCCTGCATCGCATTTCATTTCCTCTGTATGCGTTGCAACGCATCAACGAGATGAAAATTTGAAAGGGGAAGAAGCAGATTTACTAATCTCTAATTTCCTAAAAGTATCTTTCAAAGTCATTAAAGCTTTGAAGTTAAGAAGTTTTATAAATATTCTTCAGCGTAAAGTTCTGTACATAAAAAGGAACTGAAAAATATTTTGTGGAGATGAATTTCAATGAAAACAAAAATACTTAAAAGAAAATTTAAAATATTAGAGAGTCCAATTTAAAAAATTTAACTTAATAGAGGAATTATCTATTAATAAAAGGACTTTAAAAATTTATCATCTGAAATCTATAAAATATTTGTTTTAATTTGCATTATTAAAAGTAAATCAAACGTATAATTTTATTAAATTAAAATCTAATTCCAAGACAAATTTAAGATCCAGTTATCAAAAAAGAGACGAAAAATAAATGATTTAAGATGACACTTTAAAAAGAGTTAAATTAAAATACTGAAAAAATCATGGATTAAATTTATTTGAAGTATGTGGCTTTTGTGTATATTGAAGTGAAAATATTATAATTTTTCTTAAATTACGCAATATTGTCTTCTACCATAGCTTGATTAATTTTGAATTCCTTGGTATTTCCACGAAGAAAATCTTCCAAGAGCGACCAAATTTGACTCGCACATAATTTGGAAAGTGAATATGTAAGAAGATTTTTTTTCATCCAAAGAATCATTTTAATCAATTGAAAATTCAGTATAATTTTAACACTTTTTTAAATATAACTTCTGAAGATATGATCATGTAAAAACAATTTTACATTATTTTAAAATTCAAAAAAAAATCTTTTTAATGCTTCTAATGTAAATGTAATGTCATTTTTCTCCAACTTTAATAAATTTTTTAAAATATTTTCCATAGGATTTATTAACTCTCATAAAAAGCAGCCGTTGAAACTATCCCTTTTTCAATTTTCAATAAACAGAAGATACACATTTTTAATATGTTTTCAATTCGAACTTATTCATTCCTTATTTATTTGGCACAGTCTATTCATTAGAATATTCTCTACCAGCTTCATACTATGTCTTTATGATAATTTTTTTTTTCTTGCTTTAAGATTTCAGATTTTCAATTTCGTTTTAATCTGGATTAATCATAATTTTTCTTTTGGACATTATAATAAAAAAACTTTGAGCAAACATTTTATTCATAAAATTTAATATTTTCAAAATTCCGAGTATCAGTTCTTTTCAAACGATATTACCTTTAGCAATTAACTTTTATTTTCAGATTATTCCAATTTATCTTTCACAGCAATATGTTATTGATTCTTAAAATAAATATATGATGATATTCGTATTTTATTACTTTTCTAATCAGCTATTTTATTTGGAGATGGGAGATAACTATGTCCATGTCTATATTTTATTCAGAAAAATTAATTGTTCAATGTTTTTATTTTAATAGCGTGTTTGGAAATATTTTTCAATTCTCAATTATTCGATATTTTTCAATCCTAATACCTGATGAAATTGGAATTTTCAATAAATATACTTTCTACATCAATAGTGTAAGAGGCAGAATCCGAGCGAATAAGCTGATCGTCAAAGGCACCTAGTACACAAAAACAAAAAACAAATTTTCAGTCCAAATGGATAAAAAGGTGAATTAGATAATATAAAGTTGATATGTGGAAAGTGTTTTGGAGGCATTTAGAAATATATTTGCGAATATCTGATATGCTTATATTCGCAAATAGTTAATATCAAATGATGAACAAAATCAGAATTAAAGAAATTCCGTTTTTAATAAATTTAAACACATTAATTTGTTTGAACTAGACATTATTGTTAGATCATATGATGCTTATTCGAAAGAAAGAATTAATAATAGAATTTCTGTATATTTTGTTTAGGGTCTTAATCAAGATTTTCTATTTTAATGTATGCGTTATATGACATAATTATAATTTTTTAACGTTTTTTCTTCCTTTAGTTTTGATTCCAGCTTATTTATGATTTGGTTTTGCTTTCTTGTTATAGAAGAATTAATGACTTGTTTCTAACACTGAACCATTGATCTTTAACGCAAGACAGGTAAAAACAAAAAAATAAATTATTATAATTTTTTAACACATGGTAGTACTTATCTTTTCTCATATTTTATAGCTTTAACTCTTTCAAAGCAGTAGTCTACAAGTAAAGCCTTTTGGAAACAGCAGATGGAAACAGTAAATAACAACACACCAAATACAAATGTAAAACGATTACTACAGTAACTTACAAATTTGTCTCAAGGTCATCCTTAGTCTGATGTTTCAAAAGTTAATTGCATTTGGTACACGAGGTTTTCGATTATGGCTCACTGCATATCGACTTTTATTCGTCTGACATGTAACGTTGTTTGTTCTTTTAAAGTAAGAATATCGAGGATAAATTCTGGAACATGCACTTGATACAAGACACCTTTCAAGCTTCCATGTAGCCCCACAGCCAGAAATCGTCCTCGACCGAGTTACACACCAAGAATTCATGATTTTTCTAATCTTTTTACCATTCTTTGAATGTTAATTATGACCATTTGTCCACTACGTAACTGTTTTAGCCACACCACTGGTGTTCACGAACCACCACTTATCCACCGGTATCATAGATGTCGTATCACAAAGTGCACATATATTCAAATCCCATTATTAAGTTTTCGATTGCAGCGCCAAATTTTTCCTAATGGCGTTTTTCGATCCAATTTGTTTTTCCTTGTTAAATTAAAACCACATACTTAATTGTACCTAGCGACCAAATTTCGTTTCATTCCCTCCAGTACATAACACGTTACAGAAATCCGAATAAATCCTGTAATTTTCTTGAGCATCCTGTGTGTGCGTGCGTGCGTGTGTGTGTGTGTGTGTGTGTGTGTGTGTGTGTGTGTGTGTGTGTGTGTGTGTGTGTGTGTGTGTGGGGGTGTGTGTGTGTGTGTGTGTGTGTGTGTGTGTGTGTGTGTGTGTGTGTGTGTGTGTGTGTGTGTGTGTGTGTGTGTGTGTGTGTGTGTGTGTGTGTGTGTGTGTGTGTGTGTGTCAACAAAATAAGTCAAGCAAAAAGGAACACAACCAAATCAAAACTACAACCAATACAAAAAAAATCCTACCTGAAGACTTCTTCAAGGGTCAGCAGCAGGCAAGGATTCAAAATAAGGGATTTTTTCTGTGAGAGGCCTAAGGAAAATTAAGGTAAAAGAGACATACCAATTTAAATACAAAAAACACAGAAACAAAGTAAAATGAAAAAAATGCTCAACTAAAACAAAACTATTCAACCAAAATTAAAACAAACCAACCGTTAAATTAATTAAGAAAACCAAAAGAAAAAGAACATACCAGCAACAGGAGGAGAAATCTATCGTATGAACTGCTATTCCAATTATAATTTAATTTAAATAAAGATAAGTGTAGCTTATGAGCGCTATCTATTTTACTATTGTTTCATCATTTCTTTTTTTATTAAAATATTGATATTGTAGCAGTTTTTGGAAAAATCCTTATTATTTAAATTTGTAATAAAACTATTTGTTCCTTTTGTAAATAAAATTTTGTTATTACAAATTGTTTTATTTTTTCATTTTAAATATAGACATTTATTAATTTATATGGGGATATTTTCATGGGGCAGCTTGGTGTATAAATTTTCAAATTCAAAAGTATTAATTACATGAATTTTGTTACCTTTTAAAAATTCTAAAACCTTTTTGTTATTATTAATAACAAAGCTATCTTAGTTTTCAACTTTCTTTAGGATAATTTTTAAGTATTCGAAAAAATGTTCCCCCATGTAGTAGTTATAACTGCCTGTACTACAGGCAAAATCTAAATTTGATTGGTTTTTTATGAAATTTTACAGTTGGAAACAAATAGGGATACTTTAAAGAGCATGTTTTAATTTTAGTTTTTTAGCGAAAGCTAACATCCTTTTGTCCAGTTCCTTTTTACTAGTATTAACCAAATCATAAGTCATATTTGAGTTGTATTCATTGATTAACAGCTCTTTATAATAATGTTTACGCATCATACAGAAATTATTTGCCGATTTGTCAGAGTGATGATTAATTTCTCTTTTAAATTTCTTATTCCTTTTTTTTAATGATTTATTAATATTAATTCCCTGTTCTTTTATTCTGACTTTACCCGCATTATACTTTGTTTTAATTTCTTCTAAGATCCTTATTTTCCATTCTTTGAAACTCTCTGGAGGCCAATTATATTTTCTAGATGTTTTAGAAATAAAAATATCGAAATATTATCTACATTATTATAAAAGGTAACATTACATTACATTATTATAAAAGGTAAGGCATTATTTTTAAAAGGTAACAAAATTTGTAAAATTAATACTTTTGTTTTTGAAAATTTATATACTAACCTGTCCCATGAGAAATTAATAAATGTCTGTACTCTAATATATGACGAATATTTAAATGAAGATATAATTAATAAACATAACTGGCTGGTTTTAAGCAATTTTAATATTACCGAAAATTATGTTTTCATTGGTATTAATTTTTACAAACAAATTAAGGGTATTCCAATGGGTACAGCTTTCTCAAGTGCTTTAACCAACATTTTCCTACATTATTATGAGAAAAAAATCATTAATAATTACTTAATAAATGGATGGATATTTATTGGGGATTTAATTTTGATTAACTTAGAGAATACCAATACTGTTACAAATTGCTATCCAAAAGAATTAATTTTAACAGAAACAAACAAAAATCATTTTGAAGCTACTTATCTTGATTTGAGGATCGAAATTGCTAATGATAAAACTATAGGTGGTATTTATGATAAAAGAGACGAATTCAGCTTTAAAATAATTAAACTCTTTAGTTATCACTCTAATATTAACTCTAAAATTTTCAAACATTTAATTTTCTCCCAATTTAATGAAATTAAAACAATTTGTAATAACAAAATTTCATTTATAAAAGCAACAAATAGTTCAATAACAAATTTAAACAATAATGATTTTCACAAAAACTACTACAATATCAATATTTTAATAATAAAAGAAATGATGAAATATTAGTGAAATAGATGGCGCTTATAAACTACATTTATCTTTATTTACAATGTATTATAATTGGAATAGCAGTTCATATGATAGATTTCTCCTCCTGTTGCTGATATGTTCTATTTCTTTTGGTTTTCTTAATTAATTAATCGGTTGGTTTGTTTTAATTTTGGTTGAATATTTTTGTTTTAGTTAATGATGTTTTTAATGTTGCTTTGTTTTTGTGTTTTTTGCTATTTAGATTGGTATTTCTCTTTTACCTTAAATTTCGGGTCAAGAGGGGTCAGTACTTTTGAACATTGTCAGAAGCCTCTCACAGAAAAAATCCCTTATTTTGAATCCTTGCCTGGGGGTGACCCTTGAAGAAGTCTTCAGGCCGGATTCTTTTTCTAATGATTGTAGTTTTGATTCGGTTGTGTTCCTTTTTGCTTGATGGTAATAATAACTGTTAATTAATTTAGATTCATTTGTATTTTAGTTGCAGCTGCATTTGCACTCACTAAATACAATGATTGATTTTTTTTTAATTTTAAATTTAAAACTTGTTTGAATCCATAATAATTTTTAATTTCGATTCCAATTTTAGTTTCGTTTCCGTAATTAGTTTCATTTACTTAATTTTACTAATTTAGATTTGTTTCATTACATTCCATCCAGATTACAATAATTCAGCAGTTCCTCAAATATTATTTGAAAAT
>JAPMOQ010019658.1:722352-740030 GCA_026543055.1 Argiope trifasciata | reverse complement strand
ATTTAAATTACAGGACATTCTCTTTCCTTAGACACCAAGAAAAAAATTCAGAAATATTTTTTTAAATATTATTTAGGTGAAAATTTCTGCTAGGAGAACTAGTTACTATTATTAAAGATTTTTTACGATACTTACTTTACCCTATGTATACAAGAAAGTAAAAAGTAAATGCCCAAAGGAAATGTGGGAGGAAATATTAGAAAGCTCTGACACTTTCTTCTGCAGAACTGTTACTTCAACATTCACTTAATGTCATGTTGACAACATTAATAGGAATTTGTCAGATGCCGATTATTTACTTACTTCACAGACAACTTTAAAATTAAAATTTTAGGACTACTTATGGGTAAAACTTTTTGGTGTTACTGTTAATTGTATTCTCTCCACAAATATTTTTCTGCAGCCTGCTGGTTTCAGTGCAGATAATTTGATTTTGAATATGATCAAAAAAGATATGTGAAATTTTTCTTGTGGCAGGTTTCAGCTTTGTTGGTTGAGTTTAGTTAAATTAACATCCAATGTCGAAATTCAACAAGGAATAGTTTGAGAGGAATCTCTTCATTCTGAAGCACAATTAAATACTAAAGAAGCGAATCAAGATATGTATATCAAAGTGAAAACATGATTTATAACATACAGCAGGGTCAATGGATTTTTGGTAGTCTTCTACGTCTTCTTACTCTGAAACCATATGCTTACCAATAGATTACTTTGACTTATAAGAAAATATTTGATACACAGTTATGTATGTTTCACTTTAGCTATAGAAAAGTAATGAAGAATAACAAAGTCAATAAAATGTGTAATCCTAATTGAAAATAATGAATGCTAAAATTTGCCTCTAGTATAATCACTGCCAAAATCTATTTCTTTTACTTAATGTAGTGTTTGTTTTTAACTTATTTTTAGAAAAAAATTATGTTTATACTAACATTTAAACACTTCAATAATTTGTTGCAGCTACATAAGATATTTAAAAGAAAAATTACAAATTCAATTAATTGTGTTATATGAAGCAGATAGTGGATAGTGAATAACAAATGCTTCTTCAAAATGTTATCTACAAGCAGATAGCAATAGTTCTCTCAGTTTTAAAGTAGTTTCTTATATAATCCTTTTTCCTTTTTAAGCATTAAATGTATAAAAATTATAAAAATTTTTTTCAGAAAAGTGTCAGCCATTTCCATTCCTTTTAATTAATATTTGCTCTGGATTCAATAAAGAAAACAATTAAAATTCCTTACAAAAATTCAAAAAGACATTCAGTAATTTTGATTTCCTTACATACGCTCTTCCTCCTACACTGTCCAGATTTGTCAGATATCTTGGTCAACTATTAGCTAAGAGATTGCAATCAGGGAAAATAAATACCCAGAATACTAGAATTTTGAGGAGTAGCTTGGAAATAATATTAATGAATTTATATTACTTTTGGACAAAATATGGTGAATGGCAAGAAAACATTATCATGTTTAGGAACTATTTATACTTACTATCCTGCTAATGACAAATTCAAGCAAAAATATCAGCCTTCCATGCCCTTGCTGTATCACATTCTATAAGCACTCTTTGCTTTTTGAGTGCTGTTAGTAATATCAAATTGATCAATTCTTTAAATATTTTCAATATTTTACATTGATTTTTGTTCATGAATGTATAAGTGTTGATTAACAGTGTAAAATGATGGACAATGAAGTAGCTCCATTTATAAGCAGTTGCAGAAAACAAGCTTTGTAAAACTGCCAAATGTGGTCGATTATGTTACAGTTATTAAAAATTGAATATGAGGAAACCTCAGATATGAATATGAAACTTGTCATTAAATGGTATGGCAAAACATATAACATCAACATAAAACTAAATTATATTCCAATTGTTCAAAAGAAATTGCCCTATTTTGTATTGATTGAATGTTTTTTTACTCATATTCATAAATCAACATGCAATTGGTAATAGAAACAATCATGAAAAATACAATTTACTAAGTATGGAATACTTTTTAGAAGAGCATCCTTCTTTTTAACCTTATTATCAGACATTTCCAATCATGTAGCATCAGCATTTTCATGTGTGTTGTATGTCTGAGACTTTAGTGTATTTTCTCTACTGAATATTAGATTTACAAAAAATTTTCATTTTGCTCATGCTGCATTAAATCTGTTGGCAGCAATTTGTAATATAATAACACCTACGTTCAAACTATGAATTAATTAGAAGGGACCATCGACAAACAAGATATCAAACAATGTTACTCTTAAGAAAAATAAATAAATAATGGATTAAAATGCATTTTAGGTCAAGACAATTCAAGTTCATAATGCACAAAAAAATGTAACACTAAATGATATAACAAGCTTCTACACTGTTCCATAAAAACGGCTTAAATAATGAAATCAAGTTCTTTTCAACAAATAAACTACGGTTACACATATTATTGATTGCTGTTATTTAAAACTAAATTTAGGCCAAATATAAAGAAAACTTTTAAGTACTTTAGGGTTGCATTTATAACTAATCAAAAGTGCAGTGAAATAATATTCCATTTTTCCTGAAATACCAATATGAGGTCCTATTATTATTCTTATTATTATATACATTATGAAAAATAGAAGCCTGAATTTAGACATCTCTATACAGAAGAAAAAAAGGAGGCAGAAGCTGCTTTCAATTTAATGGCAACAGCAACATCTCATGTTGTCTGGGAAATCTGTAGTGTGACAAAGTGATCATGAGCAGATCTACATCATAATATGGAATAACAATTTCTATTTGTAACTTTAAGGAAAGATTAAAATTAATTGGAATAGTTTCGATGAGTGCATCAAGCTCAAACTTCATGGAATTTGGTATTGTTATTAAAGACATTTTTATGACACAATTATTAATAAAAAGTAATATTTTGTCTCGACATAATAAAATTCATTTTAAATAGCAAAGCATGAAATTCTATGAAATGGGAGATAATGTAAATTAGATAATACTTGGATGAATTTTTATAAATGTCCCTTAAGAAATGAATGAGTCTTACATGAAAACTGATTTCCCATTTTCAGAGAATATTTATATGTATACATTAACTAAGATAACCATATCAATCGCTAACCTCTTATTATATATTTCAAAATACTCATATCAAAAGTGCCTCCGACTTATTCAAAATTATAAATAACACAAAAAAATTCAGTGTTTTTTTTTGTTGTTGTTTATTTGTTTTTTTAATCTTACCCTTACTTTTTGAAACTTCTGTTTTCTGGCGGTATTGACTATTAAAAGATCAATAGCTTTGAAAAAGCTTTTAGTTTACTTTGACTTTTTATGAACTTATTTCCAGTATTATAAAGAACTTCAAAATATAATAACAATCACCACGTCTAATTTTAAATTGTTTTTAAACCGAGGAATATTTTTAATCATTAATCAACTAAATCAATCATTACTAAATAAATTAAATGCTTCAATATTTAGCTACAAAAGAGTAAAATTGTTAATAGGAAAATTTATGATCATGATGATCTAAAAGGTTTTTGAATTTTTGATTACAATATAACTTTTCAAGCATAAAATTGTCTTTGATATGATGTGTAAAATATTGTCATCAAAAGAAATTTAGATGTGTCATAATTCAAAGATAATAGTAAAAGTGTAACAAGACATATGCAAATGTCTTAAGTAAACAAAACAATGTCACGTTTTTCTGATGCTTCTTTTAATAAACACCTATTCTAATTATATTATTCGTTATGGTATAGTTATAGGATGGGACTTTATATATTATATTGTATTATATATATAAAGAATATTCATACTATAAAAGGAAAAAAATTAGAAAAAGTTGAGGAAAAAAAATTTAATATATACAGGTTTTTTTAATATATAAATTTTAAAAATCTACAATTATGATGAATTCATGCCAGCAAATATACATTTTAAAAAGCTTTCCCTGAAAAGAAAAGAAAAATTTTAAGATTACATATATAAATATGTCAGCAATTTACCATCACTTTATTATAATAAATAAATAAAAATTATTTAGATAATATTATATTTTCAAAATTTTTTTTACAAATTCTGACAAACAATAAGAGAGTATCTATACATAGTACAATAAAAGCTCCTTATTCGCGCTTCCTTCATTCGCGTTTTCACTATTCGCGAATTTTAAAAGTGCGACCCAATTCCTATATTCTCGGCTACAAATTTCTTTATTCACGGATCTAATAAGTACATACATAATAATGAAAGGATTCCAATAGGTATCCAACCCAATATCCTTTGTAAATGTCGTCAAATGGACTAATAAAAAAAAGTAAAATAGATCCTATTACAACTTTGCCTAACGTATGTGGTTAAATGCAAATAACAAACAAAGATGAAATCATGAATGGAATAAGACGAGATGGGTTCAAATAGATAGAATCAAGTGACATTCAGGAATTGCTTGAATCGTAAGATGAAGATTTGACTGAAACCGACTTGGAGGAAATGTTAAATTCACAGCCCATCAAAAAAAAAGGCTTCAACAAGCACTGGAAACGTGACATTTTTTTTTGAAAAATCTTTGTGAAGGTTTAAGAAGGGCAAATGAGCTATGCGATTTCTTTATGAACATTGATCCGTGTATGGCACGAAGTCTTGTTTTTAAGAGGCAGATTGCTAATGCGACTGCTACATATCAGTCTGAATTTAAGGAACTTATAAAACTGCCAAGCAAGAGAAAATTACGAAATTCTTCAAACCATTGCCTAAGCCTTAAGATAATTAATCAAAATGTTCAAAAACTTCAATTAAATTGATTTTATATATATATATTACATTACTTTGTTATGTAGAAACAAAATTATCCTATAATCAAATTCCATAATAATCCATAGGGGAATAATTATCCTATAATTATTCCCCTATAATCCCATTTAAATTACCATTCCATATTCGCGGCATATTTATGGAACATATACCCCACGAATAAAGAGCTTTTACTGTATTCACATATGCAATGATTTATTGTAATTATATTTAGGGAAATGCCTTTTTCGCATAACATTTCTAATGATTTTAAGTTAATACATTCACAATACGATGTATCATTAAAACTCTATTCATTAATTACTATCATTAAAACTCTATTTTTACAAATACTAATCTATTTATACATGTTAAAAATAAAATTTTGTGTTTCTACTTAAATTCTCAACAGTTCTGAGTAGTGTTTATTATATAATGAATATCAGTAATACTACTCTACAGTAAAATTAACTTCTGTTTAATTCATTTGAACTAAAAAGGAATTTTTTTTCTACTAGTCATATCAGATGAGAAAAATGTTACAGAACAAAATAAGACACTACACACAATTTGTTCAATTAGCATATGTTTCACAAAGTAAATTTTATTACTAAGTTCTGCATTTTTCATTTCCAGTTTTTAATTAGCATTCTAATAAGCTATCTAATAAACGAAGCATTCTAATAAGTTAGAGTGGGAGCAAGTACAAACAAATTTAAATTGTGTTCTATATAAAAAAAGAAAGAAAAAGAAACTTATTTTTAATAATCTTACTAATTCAAAACTTGAAATTAAAAAATAACTAAGAGATGGGAATGAACTGAAAAGTTCAAGTGTGCAGTCTTCAAGAAAAAGAAAAATTTAGAACTAAGACATAACAAAAAAACATGCCTCCAGTAATGAGAGAACTGCTTCATGTTAAGAGTTTTTTTTTTTTTCACAATATTAATTACAGCAGAACAGAAAAATTTCAAAGCTACTACTATTCATTTTGAAAGAAGTAATGAGCCTGTTGGATACTTTAAGATGCCAACGATATATCACCCTTGTTTGCTAATGATTAACTGATTCTATACTGAGATGAGTGGTGCAATTAGATACTAAATGAAAGATGGGTTTGCTTTCAAAAGCAAGCCCATTTTATCTTGACAAAGGTATGATGCACTCAAAAAGGGACCACACGAGGCACAGTTTTCAAAGCAATCAGGAGTCAAAAATACAATATAAAACTGACATATATAACTATTAAGCTTACTATGCAGTACCATATGAATTTTTAATAATCATATTTTTTGAAGAAATTAATATTTTTAAATCAGATTTCTAATTTTCAATTTTTGGAAAATGAAAAATGTGACGGTTAAAGAGAGAAGTACAATAAAACAATTCTCTGGCAATAAAAGATAATGAATGACATGTACAAAGACATTTATTTTAATGATAACAGATGATGATTAAGAACATTATGAGTATATATTACAACAAAGATTTTATACAAAATAATCACAATCAACTACTTTGACCCACTCTTAGAAGCATGGTAAAAAGTGAATGATTTGAATATTATGATAGCACTGACAGGAACAATGCTTTGAGTTCAAAAATCTATCACTGGCTATGACTCAACTCCTGCCATGGGAAGCATTAGCAGGGGAAAAGACAACCATATACCATTTATCAACTCGCCAGAAAAACAGCCACCATATCAGCAGTTTCTCATTCCTATATCTGAAGTGCTCTTAAAGGAAATATTTCAGAAAATAAATTACTCAAGAGAATCTAAATTGCTACAATTATTGCCTTAAAATTACTTTGTTATAATTATTTCTCTAAGAACACTTCAATGAAGTCGAAACATCTTAAATGCAATGCAAAACTTTTAAGTGGTGATTAGATACCTAAAAACTTATTTTTACCAATTTAAGATATATTAAACATCTGGTTTTTTAATAATCATAATCAACAAAAGTTCATGGAAAAAAATCAATTCATATGTAAAACATATACAAATTTTAATCTTTTTTTTTTTTTCACAACACTGCATTGAATACGACAATTTTATATTTTTAATACGTCTTACCGTGCTTCATCAGGCATTTCATTATTTTGAACTTGAGCGAGAAAGTTAACTAACTTTGGATACACATCATATCTGTAAATGAAACAAAGTAATTTATATAAATTTTAGACTCTTAGTAGTTGAATCAAAACTGAAAATAGAAAAAATACCATAGTAAATAGTACCAAATTAAAAGCAGGAAAAGCTTTTTTTTAACAATAATTTTTTTAGTGTTTAAAAAAAAAAAATTAAGTCTAGTGCATGCAATTTCAAGTTATATATTTGGTCATTCCTAAATAATACATTATTGCAATTTTAATCAATCTTTAATATTCAAGACTTTACATGTAAGATCAAATTGCTTTTTTTAAAAAACTTAAATCTATTATAAATATTTTAACAAACTTTTTACCCCCTAAAAATGTCAAGAATCATAGGAATAATGTATTTTAGAATGAATTAAGATAAATAAAATTATTCTAATTATGAGTAAGAAAATTTATAGTTACAATATACGTCATACAAAGAAAACAGGATTCCATTCATAGAGTTTAACATTTAGTAATATTTCCATACATTTTGAAATTCAATATATGTTCAAGAAATTTTTAAATAATGCATATTTACTTTACTTTTACTCTGATTTTATTTTTTGCATATTTGAAAATATTATATTTTTTAAATTAAGCATTTTAAAATTAATAAAAGAATCATCTTTTTTAATATAAATTTAATCAAAATTATTGAGTCTTTGCCTAGAAAATCTGAACCAAAATGACAAAATATGTAGGAATTTCAAAAACACATGAATATCAGAAGGCAATTTTGTTATATTTATTATTAGGAAGAAAAATAATTCAGAAAATTAAACATTTTAATTTAAAGCATATCATTACAACTATCCCAATAATCAAAGTTAATTAAATTTGCCTTTGCTAATTATTGGATAGTAATAAATTAGTACATTTGAACTTCCTTCTTCATATGGACAAGTGTTCATAGGAGGAAAAAATTCCCAGTAAGTGAGATCATATGTCCCTCTCCTTACCTTATAAATAAAAAAAAGTTCACAATTGGATCACTCAGAAACTACACATTTAAATCAAGCTGTTATTTAAAACACACAAAATTTGGTTTTGTGGTGTTTTATGGCACAAAAGCCATATCTGGCCATACTGAGCTAAGAACAAGACTAAAACACACAAGGAAAGAACAGAATTTCATTTGTGAAAAAAAATACATAATTTTAAATGATATAAAGCACACAATATGAAGAGTATAATAAAACATGTCAATAAAAAAAAAATTCTTTTTTTCTTTTTTGAGGATACTCACCTAAGTTTTCTTCCCTTACTAGCTTTTGTATCAACTTTTCGTTTCATTTTATTTCTCATTTTCTGAATATCCATTTGTTTTCTAATAACAGAAAAATTACAAGTATTTAAAAATAATATGAATGAAAAAAATTTGAATAACACAAGGGATAATGCACTTCGTTTGTAACACATTTAAATCCACTTTACAGACAGCTTTTAAATAAAATTCAATTCATATACCAATAGATTAAAAACATTCAAATTAATTCTACGTTAAGATTTTTTAAATCGTTAAGAACCATTAGAGAACTTCAAAAATACTGATAAGGGGACTTAAAATCAACAAATTTTTGTTGCTAAATGGATATTTTGTTGTTTGTTAAATCTTATTCCTTTTTTTTTTAAATCTAAGCCTGGTTCTTATGTAGTTTCCTTTAAAAAATCTACAGCAGAATCAAAGCAAAGAAATAGGCTCTCAATCTTAAACAAATTGTGAACAAATGTAACAAAATATTACTAGATCTCATATATATTAATTGTAGATATTAAGAATAATTTTCTTTTTTATGGCATGAAAGAAGTAAAATTATTATTTAAAATTGAATTAATGCATAGGGAAATTCCATAAACTTGCCAAAATTTTTCAAATATTAAAAAGGTTCTTCCAAACACAATGTTAATTCACAATTGTCAATTGTTAAATATTTTTCAGGAATAAAGAATATATAAATAGATATCTTTTTGTACATCTAAGTAAAATACAATAGCCAAAATTGATCTATAACATACTGGTAGATGCATGCTTAATTTTGAATAATTCACCTTACTCAACAAAATATGGTTAATTAGTAACTCTGACCAATACATAATTTTTTTTACAAACCTTATAGCAGCAGCATTAACACCAAATGATTTACTTTCAATAACATCTTTCAATATTTGACGATAAAAATCATCATCATCAAAAATTTCTGGATCATAATCCTTCAGTAGCATATCTTGCTTAGATACAGATATCTAAACAAAAGAAACTGAAATCAGCTTTATAATTATTGATAAACATTTTAAAGAAAAAAAAAGAAATGTTTTATTTTAACTGCAAAAACATTTAAATGACATAAAATTTTTAGCAACAGAAAATTTTCAAAAGCATACGATGATAAACAATCACATAGCAATTCAAAAATACACAGAAAAAATTTGTACAGTTTTTTAACATTGCTTGTACAAAATTCTTTACAAAGAATGTAAAGCACAATGTAATTAAAATATTAAATGCGATATTATCAATCTACAAATAACAAATATAGGATATTAGAAATGCTGCTAACTAAATCTATAAATGATTTTTTTTTTTTTTTTTTTTTTTTGAGAATTTAGAGATTAAGACAGTATTACCAAAGCTAACCTTCAATTCCTGGTATGCTTCTGACCACAAATACAATTCATTGACTTTCAATCCACTTTAAATATAAAAGATTAGAATAATGCAACTATTTAACATCAAATGCAATATAAGAAGTCAAGTGTCTCTTTTCCAATCACAGTTTCAATAAATTGAACTGGAGTAGAGCAAAAGAGTCAATTTAATATTAACTTACAAGCTATTAATTTAAATCATGTATGATAGAAACACACAATAAGTAAAAACAGTTATTATCTTTCAACTTTACTAATTAATTATCTTAAAACTGGCTTTATCAATATTAATAAATGCAGATTTTGTTAGACACAAAGTCCAATCAAAAACTGACTTACTTCTTCATCTAAACTTTCAAAATTTTTTAGCTCTGAGTCTGGCTTTCCAAGCACTCTGTAAAGAGATCTTTTGAGCTGAGTTCTTCTAACTAATCTTGCTTTATCTTGTAAATTCTGAAATTAATGTTTCTCATTACAAATGTAATATTATATTTCTTAATATAATATGAATACAATACTTCTTATAATATTATGAAACAGATACTCTTTCTATGGAACAGTATAGAAACATGTTAAATCATGCAGTGCTGATGTGTTTGGTTACAATATTATATGTGCTATTCATTTCAACTGTATTTATCTAAAATGCTTTCTAACTTTTAGTTATTCATTTTGTGTGTGTGTGTGGAATAATATAGTATTTGATATCTTGTTTGTTGATAGTCTCTTCCCTTTAATTCATTGAATGTTGTTATGCAACTACAGTTTTAATGCAACATAAAAATAAAAAAATAAAAAAACTCTGATATGAAGTGCTATGAATTCCTATATTGAGTATATCAAAATTATGAAAAATCTAAATAAAATTTAAATTCAGAATGTTAACATGACTCATAATAAATAAAAATATTTTAGATCTTTTCTGAAATTTCAGATATTTTGAATATAATGTATACATTAAGAAAATGAAATGCAATAGAAAATTTAATAATTTGAATACTTCATTAAACTGAATACAATCTAAAAATTTTACTTTTTCTACCTATTAATGATATAATTGCTCCAAAATAAAATTTAAGAATAAATAATGAATCTGAGGAAAAAAATCTAAAAATTAAGGTGTCACAAAATTTTTAAAAATCTATAAAATCACCCCTTTTGTGCATATATACATACATATATCTTTAAAATATATATTTTTGTTACATTATTGATTTTTTTAAAACAAATATGGAAACAGAAAATAGCAATCATTCCCATAAATACCAATGTTGCAAATGTAAAAATAGTGAGAAAGGTAATAATAAAAGGAACTTTATTTATTATCAAAAATAGTCATCCAAATTAATGTTTTGTAACCAAATAACTCCCCCCC
This sequence comes from Argiope trifasciata, assembly GCA_026543055.1. Classification (NCBI taxonomy): domain Eukaryota; kingdom Metazoa; phylum Arthropoda; class Arachnida; order Araneae; family Araneidae; genus Argiope; species Argiope trifasciata. The sequence goes on along the minus strand of JAPMOQ010019658.1, from coordinate 729,079 downwards.
AAAAATTTTTTTAATGCTATATGCAGATAAAAAAATAAAACAACAAAATTTATTAAAATGAAAGCATACAGAGCTTGATAGCATTCGCAAACAAAAAAAAAAAGAAATTTTCACAAATATCTTTCATTATTGCATTTAAAAGTAGTTTGTTTGTTTTTTTAATAATTTTAAACTTTTTTTCTTTAGTTTACAATACATAATCATAAATATAATAGAATCCTAAACATATACTTGATCCCTCAAATTCTTATCAAAGTAATAATGTATATTTGGAATTAAAATTTTAATGAAATTAATCAGACAGTTAGTGATTATACTGCAAAAATATTAAAATAATATACGGAAGAACATCTTGAAATGCTTGAAAGCTCAAGCATTTGTGAAAATATATTATAAACTTAAAATATCACAAATTTGAAATAAGTCAAAAAGAAATATGTAATAAACAGATACATCAATTTATTACTCACTTGTTCAATCTGTTTTAAAGCTGAATTATCAAAAGCAGTAAAAGATTTTTGAGTTTTGCCAGTGGCTAATCTTGTTTTTTCATCCCATTTTTGAATAACTGAATTTCTATAAAGAAAAAAATATTAATGATAAAAATAAATAAATCACAAATTCTCCATTAAAATTATTTGATAAACTAACAAGTGTTAACAATAAAATAAAAGTAAGCAAAATAGTAAAAAGCACATTATTTCAAATCAGCTAATATTAATATTCTCGACGAATAGCATTGATAAACTTTTTACTTGAAGAGATAAATTATATTATAAAGAATTTAAAGTGAAATAAATGCTTTGAAAACATATAATTTGCTTTTTCTATTAAATACTTTCCCTGCTTTAAAAAAAATAATGAATTTTTCTGTTAAGATCAAAAATTTTTACCTGTATGGAATCATAGATTTAAACCGCTTATTTAAAACATTTTCATAATCATCTGCTTTAATTTTTCTTTTCACTCCTTTCTTCTCAACTTCAAAGGTTTGATTAGAAATTTCCATCTCATCTTCTGTATCACTAGGAATCTCTTCATCACTTAATAAAATAAAATAAAACATTTATTCACTTTTTTCAAGTATAATGTGTGTAAATTTAACAAAAAAATATAAATTTTATTTTAGCCAATAGAATTTTTATTTATTAAATTGGAACACAAATAAAATTTTTGGCTGCCATATTATAGGAATAGTCAAATATTTCTTATGGGAAATTAAAATTAAATTTTAAAATAGATAAAAAATACTAATAATTTATGCGTATAGTATTTTTTTTAATAAATATGCAAATATCACATCATGACATGCTACAAAAGATTTGTTTTGAATTATTCTACAAAAGAAAATGCTTTTCTTAACCATTTAACAATAATATGTATAAATAACTATTGTAGTAATAATAATAAATAAATACTTACATATTCAGTTTGTCATATAGTTGTTTTGAAAAGATAATGAGAAAGTGTTTAAAAAATTCTGGTTTCCCCATTTAGTAAGAACTTTTATGAAATATAGTGATGAATACAGAAAATAATGAAATACAGTGACATGTAGCCTAAAGAATAATTTCTATAAAAAGTTATAAGTCAAAATTACCTATCCTCTTTTTTTGAACTCTTGCTGTTTTCAGAGCTTGTAATGTCTCTGTTTCTATTGATGAGTTCTGTTTGTAAATTGATCCATGATTTCATCATATGTTTAATACTTTGATAAGCTAAAATATAATTAATGTATATCATAAACAAAAATATTTTAAAGCACTTAAAAAATCTAGATAAGCAACAATCAAATGATTTAAAATAGATTTGAATTAATCAATGATTTTAAATAATAATATAAAAGTGGCAAAATTGTATTGATATACACTAGGGTAAATAATGTAACTCTCTTTGTTTTTTAAAGTTAAATAAATATTGTTTACATATTTATTTAAAGTAAAAAAAATATTGCCTTATTCTTTAGAAATAAAATTATTTCATAAGAATTCTGCAAGATGATTTGATTTTGCAGTCATAATTACTGAATATAGTAATCTATCATAAATCAGATTACATAAATGTATCATTCAATACAAACTCAAGCATTTGGAGGGGGGGGGATCATACAAGAATTATTCTTTTTGCACTTATTTCAACCATTTCTAAAAATAATAATCTCAGAACATACTATTTGAAAATTAGAAAAGTGAAATATTAGATATATCTTCTACTAATATTAATTTCAAGAAATCATATCAATGTTTATATTATAGAGCATAAAGAATAGAAAATATTCAAATAATTAACAGACAATACATAAATTGAATCTTCCCCATAGAAGTATGTTTTGGTGTAAAGCATCCAGTACAAAATGATATTACTCCAAGATTTACAGCTTATTAAAAACATAGTTTGGCGTTAAAAATAATAATAATAACTTGAAATATAGAGAATTCAATTTTGCAATCAGTAGAAAATCATCAAATTTAGTATTTAATAATTTTTAAGTACTTATATAGGAGATGTTTACAAGGAGGAGATGTTTACATTTAACAATGAAGACATTGGTTTTGTCAGATGTCAATGTTACAGATAAGTTGTAATACAGGAGGAACTAATGCACAGTAAAATACTTCACAGCAATTTTTATTTAATATAAGGGGCATAAACATTAAATTATAAAGAATAAAGAAAAATTTTGCATCTGAAAATTTTGTAATTACATTTTAACAAAATAATAATGTCCTTTCTTATATTAAGTGCTTTTTTTATATTATTGAATTTTAGGCACTATTTTACAATTAACAACTATAGATCATCCAGAGTTTATTTAATTTAAAACAATTATTTTCATTTAAGGAATAGCTATTAATATGGAGCCTCTTAAAAATATAAATATTACCTTTAAAATAAATTTTTTTTATATATTTTGATTTTTAAAAAATGTTATTAATGATTTTTCTACTTAAGAATATTATTATTTTTAAATATATAACATGAAATAATTACTACAATTTTCTTCATCCCACTCTTGAAAATTTTTTTTGTTATTTGAGTTAGTCATAGAAATAGGAAACTTTAAAAATATACAGTCAGAAATAATGCAGCCCATGTGAAAAAAAAAATTGAACTAAAAAATATCTAATGGAGGAAATACAAGATAAACGGTGAATAATGGATATGTGCTAATCGTTCCACATCTCACCCCTAAATAAGAAGGAATTGTTGAAATGTAGTTGTCTCTGAATCTGTTGATGAACAAAATATAAGTAGGGATGTATTTTCTTAATTATTTATTAAAAATATACAATTACAATATTTTAAAATAATCTTTATTCATCAAGAATCATTGCTTGTTTGTTATTTATTCGTATTCAAATTTCAAGCTACTCCTCCATGCATTCATTTGTAATATAAGAGAAAATAAAAAATAATCAACAACTAACATATTTTACCTTGAAACAAGCAAGCACAAATGAATGTTTCTACCAAAACTGTATTAAGAAATTTATTTCAAATGGACTTTTAATTATAATTTTGAATAACAAAATTGTGAATAATGTGAAATCTAGGAAAAAGGTATTGGTCACCCACCCCCTTTAAGTCAAAAGTTTGAAATCCAGGAAATAATTTTCTGACATAAGACTGCATTAAATAAATTTCTTTTGCAAATTTTTCTGAATCATGTAAAATATGTTCAAAGAGTTGAATTTAAAAAAAATCAATTGAGCAATTTATCTTTGAATTTACAGTTGATTAAATATTATCATCACCAAGACATTAAAAAAAATTCATAAAAATAAAGGAATATACAATTTTATATCAAAAACATTTATACAATATTCAAAATAAATAATAATATGTAAAAATAAACAAAAACTTTAAGAATTTGAAAACATTAAAACTAACACAAACCTTTTTTAGAACTCTCTGTTAACTCTTTCCCTCCTTTTTCTTTTAATTTCTTATAAGCTGAATACTGTGGTAATTTATTAATTATCTGCAGAAGTTTTTGAATCTTTATACGAGACTCTAATAAACGATTCCATATCTCTGTAAATTAAAAATATATCACAATTAATCATTATAAAAAATAGTTCATAATTTTCTTTTACACAAGTATATTATACTTAAAAAAACTTATCAGAGTAGCTGCAAATATATATGTCTCATCTAGACTATATTAATGCACATAAGTGCTTATATCAAGTTACTATTTTGAATGAAAAGTAACATACATTCGTTTTATTTTTCAGAAACTAAAATTTTTCCATATTTTCAAAATTATTTTAAATTGTTCATAGAATGATACTATCTTAATTTTATTTTTCAATGTATTATATTTTCTTTTGTATAATCCTTTACAACCAAATATTGATATAAGAAGTAATATAAAGAAGAAAATGGAGAACATACCTTTCTGATTTTTTATAGCTTGAGCCTTTTCAATTTCAGAAGTAACATCAATGTTTGAAAACTGTTTAGTCATTTCATCTACAAAAAAGAAAAAAAGGTAAAATTAATAAATTGCATGGAAAAATTATAGCACATTATAGTATATTTCAAATCATATGCATTTGTAATGATATTTTTAAATCATAATTAAATCTTAATTCCTTTCCTAATTTCTATCTTCACTTAGACCATATTACTTCATTCTAAAATGCTCTTTTATTTCCTGATACCATTCCTACTTTTTATTTGATTACTTCTAACTAGGTGGCCAGCACTTTGACTGTTCGACCTTTCACGTTTTTCCTAGATATTTTCAGCTTTTTTTTTTTTTAAAAAAAGTAATTTCTAAATTGTTTTTCCTTTATCTAGTATCTATAAAATAATATTGTATTATTTTCTTTTATTTATTTACTACACAATATTTTTTAACTGTGTATGAAGAGTTGTTTTAATTAAAATCAATGTAAAGTGAAATTTAATGCCTAGGAAAGGAAAAAAAATCAAATATTGAATTTTAAATAAGCTTTAATTATGTAAAACATCCTCCTTGTCCTATTGTTGATTAATATATTAATCAATAGTAAAAGATGCATATCCATCTAGATGAACTATTAGCTAACCAGTCATATCTCAGAACTGTTCTCTTAGATTTACTCAAGATTGTTCCAATAAAAAACACATACACATAGGCAGAATATTTAAAAATGAAATTATTTGTTTCCTTCCATTGGGTTCTTCCATACTGATCACCACCATATGCATCAGAATTTAATAATAATTCTAGGAACAGAAAAAACAATGCATTTCAAAAAATTATTCAATGAAAAATGCATTAACTTTTAGGCCCCCAACAATAGCAAATAATCATCTCCATATAGGCTTAATCCATAAAATATAGAAATAAGTAGATAGAATTAAGCCATATCATTTTTATTTGTTTGTTTTTCCCCATTGCAAACTAGGAAAAATGTTTTAAAGATGCAAAATTAAAAGAAAAGATAGAAGGAATGAATTCTGTAAATTTTTATGGCATTTGCTTTCATATGCATAAAATTGCATTAGAGTAATGTTGCTCTTCCCTTTAAATACAAAAGTTTAAAGGGTGTAAAAAATGAAGTAAATATTGCCAATAACATCCATTCTATGCTCTCCATGAGAAAAAAATTTATAAAAAATCTCTAATCAAAATGTTTCAATGCAATGTGTAAAAAAATGTTTTAAGAGAATATTAGCAATGTCTAGTACTTCCTCATTCAATGCACGCATGCACGCACGCATGCCCGCACGCATGCACGCACGCACGCACACACACACACACATATATATATAGTAAACAAAAACTTTTAGGAAACATATTGCATTCATATTTTATTTTTTATATAGTTGAAGATGTAGCTGCAAATGTCAATTTAACAATTTTTTACTATACCTAAAATGGTTGGGTAATGCTAAAGCTAGATTCAAATGCAACTTGATCTATAAACAATCAATTAACAAATTATATAATCAAATTAACACTGCAGTATCATAAGTAATGGGAAATAAAAAATAGGATAAAAGAGTATAAAAAGAGAAAAAGAGAGAAATTTTTTTTAGAAAAGTGCATAAAATATAAAAGTAGGCAAACAATAACCTGATTAATAGACACAAAAAAGCTAGCACAATTTGAATCAGACTATTATAATCTAGATGCACAAGAGCTGTTCTTTAGAATTGTGGGAATTTATCGAAAAAGCACTGATGACATATCTGAAATTTTAATCCCTCAGATATTAATCTCCACAATCCTTGCTTGTGCAAAATCGTGGATGGATGCAGTTTTTGGCTTATAGTAGATAATTGATTTTTTATTAGCTACCAAAGATGTACCTTCAATAAGGTAAAAAATATCAGAGAATTGCCATTTTCAAGGAAAATTACCAATTTAAAAAAAGTTCCAGTTTCAGAATAAATTTCTCTGATTTCTCTCAATATTCAAAATTCTCTGATGCTTCCCAGTTTTCTGGTTAACTGAGTACCCTGCTCTATATGCTCTAGAAAACTGATGATTATTGCATTTTCTCATGCTTCAAGTGAAGAGACAAAGATCTCTGTCATCCATACATACTTTTCAAAGATAATCACAAATCAGCACATACCAATGAAATCTTTATCAGATTCTCTCAGTAAATTATTGAAGTGAAAATTTTCTACTTCGGTTTTACGTCACAATGCAAACCAATGCATTTTATCATGGCCTCTCGCCCATACAAACTATGATTCTGTCTAAAATAAATTGAAGTTAGTTTCA
>JAPMOQ010019658.1:707043-721952 GCA_026543055.1 Argiope trifasciata | reverse complement strand
CCCATACAAACTATGATTCTGTCTAAAATAAATTGAAGTTAGTTTCAATTTCTTTTTCTCTTTTTGACCAAGCATCTGCAAAATTCATGTTTACTTATATATATATGTGTGTGTGTGTGTGTGTGTGTGTGTGTGTGTGTGTGTGTGTGTGTGTGTGTGTATCTATGTAACTTCCCTAGATTGACAAACATAAAATACTAAAACACAATTAATATGATAAGTTATTTCTTCATACCACTTTCTTTAGTTTCATCATATTCACTATTTGACTCTTCATCATCCTCTTCTTCATCGTCATCCGCTTCCTCCTCTTCACTACTATTAGATATGAAGTGTAATAAATCTTGATGAATCAAACAATAAATTATCTTTGAATAAATATTTTTAGTAAAATAAACATATTAAACAAAATTTAATCAAAAAAATTTAATAATTATTTTCTAGATAGCTATTTTTGTTTAAGGGTGATATGCATTTAAGATTCCAGTATTGTATAAAAATTTAATGAAATTAAAATAATATTTCATAAATAACAGAATGCACTTCAAAATATTTAAGAAAAATACATAAACCTTTTTAAAAATACTGTATATCTTTTTTTTAAATGATAAATATTTTTCTAGTAATAATAAAGGTGTGTGCGTGTGCGTGCGTGTGTGTGCATTGGCATTCTATAGGCCAGACCTACTGTCCTACAACTATTGATTTTTACTATTTTACAATTACTGTTTCCCCCCCCAAAGTAATTCCATATACACTTTGGAAAAAGGGACTGCACATATTGGAGAGATTTTAATTAATAATTAAGCTAACTTTTGACATTTTGCCATAAGCACTGTGGTAAATATTATTACATAAATTAAATTTTGTATCATTTGTATCAAAACTGTCTCTTGAATATTAATTTAATAGCTGTTCAAATTTTTCCTAAGTTTCAGTGATTTTTTAAGTAATTTTTTTTTTTTTTTTGCCTAATTTCCAACAACAAATTACATAGTTGCCTTCAAATTCAAATAACACAGCTTTAATGTCTAACAATTTGATGGAATCATAAATATGAAAGTATGCCTAAAAATTTAACTGAAATTAAATATAAACCTTTTGCAAACCAGTCGATCCACAATTATAACTAGTATGTAACATTCCTGGACATTCATACATATCTATATTAGGAAGGAATAATCAATATTATTCACCAAACATCTCTATATATTTTTCATGATATATTACTGGTTAATCAATCCTCATTGATTAAAATTCAAAAAATAAATTTTCAAACACATTTTTAAATTCTCTTTTTTTTTTCTGTATATTAAAAATTTAATTGTAATATACAGAAAAAAAAGAGTACACAAGCATGTGCCCATTGCTATAAAGTTAATAAATAGGCATGAGGTGCTATATAATACATATAGTAATGGATGAATCCCTGTTAAATGGATTTGCTAATTCAATAATTTAAAAAGAAAATAATTTTGATTTACTACAATACCCATGATAAAAGGAAAGAGCAGGTTATTGTAATTTATTAAAAAATAATAGCACATCACATTGATGCTTTAATTTGTTCAATCAACATAAATTAATCAAACTCTCTGAACTGAGTTGTGAATAGCCTTTTTCTATAAAAAGAAGAAAAAAACATGCTCTTGAATATTTAAGTTATGCAATAATAAAAAGATATGCACTACTTTTCATTATTTGTGTCTATCTTTAAGTAGCCATACATTCAGCCCGCAATAGAAACTGTATAATGCTTTTTTTTTTTTTTTTTGAAAAAAAAAACTCTCAAACAAGATTTTTTTTTTTTTTAACTTTTTTTAAACTTCTATCAATCTAATGTTTCTATAGCACAAAGCTTCCACTGCATAGCCATGCAATTTTGCGCTGTCTTGTCAATGAAGATTTTGAATTATTAACTATCAAATTATTGTATAAGGTTATTTAAATCTATCAATTCATTGATTTTAAGGATTGAAAAGAAATACTAAGGATTTTGTCAAATAAATAAAATATCTTTAGTAATTAAAACAAAATATTTTTTTAAATCCGAGTGCTGCTATTTTTTAGTGTATCCAATATATGCATTATAAGAATATAATAATAATTCAGATACATAATTTTAATTAACCACAAAGCAGTGAATTACTCTCCTTCTGCCTAAAAATTCAGAAAAATGAGGTTAACACCTAAAGATCATGCAGCAATCAATCTAACAGGAAGCATATGCCATCACTGGAGTAATGCAACATGATTAATATTATACATAATGGGGAACAGACCACTTATTTTATAAGTCAATCTTTTAATACTGATGATGTGCCCCAATAGGACACAATGATAAACAAGAAAATATGTAAAATAATTCTTTGCATTAATATTTAGACCAGACTGTTATATTGTTTTACTTTTCTATAAAGCAATTTGCTTATAACAGAAAGGACTTTTTCCCCCCATAATTTATGCTTATTGCTCAAACAGCTTAATTGTTTTGCCCTTCATAAACTTTTTTATAAAAAAAATAACATGATTATGTTTTTTACAGAAAAAAAAAATGTATATAACTTCATTTGTCCAAGCATGAAACTGAGTTTTTTAAACTGTAAAAGATTTTTATGCAAAAAAAGGCATTTTTTATATAAAAATGATCCCAGATATATATTTGATGAAATATAAATAACACTAAAATAAATACCAATTAAATAAGTAAAATTTTTAATCTGAATAATTAAATCTTAATCAAAATTATTTCAATTCTTGAATATATCAAAGTAATCTATAGAAATCTGGGATATGCAAAATAATTCTGGACATAAAATATAAGCTGTATTCAAACAATGCTACCCATGCAGAAATTGGTGTTACTCAATTAGACTGAATTACATCAATTGGAGAATATGCAATAAAACTAATTAATACACTGGCACAAAAAAAAACTTATTTTACAAGTTAAATTATGTATCTTATAACCATTTTAACAGAATAAATTATTTAATAATTTAAAAAAATATTTTACTGGATACTTTTAACAAAAAAAAATTAAAGAAAATTAGACATAACAATCTTTATCATTCAAAAAGTTCTACTTGTAAAAATTTAATATGAATAAAATAAGAGGATTAAAAAAAAGATTGAGTAAATACTTGTTTTTATAATGATTTTAAATAATAAACTTGGATAAACAATATAGTTTTAAACAATATTAGTCTTTTTTTTTTTAGCAAATTAAAATGAAAAGCATTAATTAAGCATTCAAACAACTTAAAGAAGCAAAAATCTTGCAAATAATTCTATATCTAAAGAAGCACTACACAAAGCATGGCTAAAATAAATGAATGAATGATATTTTATTTTATAAATTATCATTCCTAAACAAAATCAGTATTACCTTTCTTTAGATTTGGAAGCTACAAGCTTTTTAAAATCTTTTATTTCCTCATCACTAAAATCATCTTCAGAGCCTTTAGAAAAAGATTCATCATCTGAATCATCAGCACTGGTACCACCTTTTCCATCTAGTTGAAAGAAAAAATATTAGTACTGCAAAAATTTATTGGAATTTGTAGCGCATAATTCCATATAAAGATAAACAAAATCTTCATAAATACATCTTTGATTAACTATAACGATGCATCAAAATAATGAGAAAATGAGATGCAACCATCTCACTCTTGCATAAAATTAATCATGATTATAAAACTATATAGTTTTGTATTTGAAAGTTTTTTTAAAAAAAGCCTGATGAATTACAAAATAATTCAATGTTTATTGCATGTGTGTAGATAAAAAAAAAAGAAATAAAGTAATTATATAAGAGACTGAAAATATAAAAAACTATTTTTTATCTATGAAAAAAAAAGAAACTTTATAATAATTTAATATATTTTTAATGAAATGAATATAAATTAATTTAATATTAAATGCATCGTGTTATTATCTCAATGAAACATTTTAAATATAATTGAAATTGAATTTTATAACATGTATTAACAAATTTTGTATCAAAATCAATTGAGTTAAAAATCACAGATATTCTTTCCATTAATAGAAAGTTACTACTACTTAATACATGAACTAGAGCTCTATTTTACAAACTTCCAGCAATCATATCAGTTTTTCCCATTTTCTGTTAGTTATTGTCAAACATGCACATAAGAGCAAAATATTTCAATTCTACCAGAGCTTCAGTCAGCAAACTTTACACTAATATGTCCCGAAGATTTTTTATTTGTTTGATTAAATTAAACAGTTCACACCAAAAGTTTATATATTTGGTTGCATAGCTTGATTGAAAACATGCAAAAGAAATTTTGGTTAATGACAAACAATAGAAAAGTAATAATTCTCTTATTTTTGTAAGTAAATATAATATGAGATTCTTTATTCAAAATATGAAACAAATCAAATACCATATGCATTTCTTCATTAAAAGAATAAGTTTTTAAAATTCACAAATATTCAAAAAATTAAGAACTTTAACATAATAAGACAAGACAATCAACCTATATTGAAATATCTTAGCTCTGCTATAGTATGATGCAGTAGCTCTACTACAGCTAGGATTGGCAAGCATAAACAAAGTAAGCATGAATACACATTAAATATAGTAAAAAACATAAATATAAAATAATTCCTACCTTCATGAAATATATGTCCTAGATCTCGTCTGGAAACTTTTCTGCCAGCGTACGTTGGATCTGCATCTTCTAATAAGGGTGCAGTTTTTCTTCTAAGATCACTAATCTCATTTTCGTCGTTCTGAATGCTATCATCATCGTACACTTTTGCAGAAGATTCTAAACCGAAAATAGAAAACATTAACACTCTGTTTTTAAAAATTAAATAAAATGAGAGAAAAAAATCTTACCAATATTCACAGCATCTTCAGGATCAAGGATTAATTCTGGAGTTGGATTTGTTAATTTGGCAATTTTCTCACCCAGAGACGACATATTAGAAACTATACTTTGTAAAAGCTGAGTATAAAAATCAAAGATTATGATATTTCAATAATAAAATATGTATATTAATAAAAAAAATGTACGTTAGTAATTCGTATATATTCTGCATACAAGAAGGAAGGATGAAGGTTTATTTTCAGCGTATGCTCCTGAACTTCTGCATACACGTGCGGTACACAATTATAAATATAAACATTAAGCATTATATATAGCAACTTATTACACTTCAGTTCATTTTTTCATTTCAATTAAACGAAATTTAACATGGTCCAGGATAAACGATGCTAAATAAAGTAAAACTTCCATAGCAAAAATAGAATTAATTTCTAAAAATATCTTTTTTTAAATTCAAAAACTGTAGGTTTTCTTATCTGTAATTTTTAAATCTGAAATATGAGAACTAGAGATAAAGCCACCTTACCTGTTATTACTGATCAACAAATAAAACATGTTTCTTCATGTCCTGGCAGTTTGTTAATCAAAGCAAGCTGTAAAATTCGTTAAAACTTGTTTGTTAGGGCTCTTACCCCCATCTGAACAATTTGGATTCAGTGCATTCTATTTTAAAATAAGAATTAAAAATAATCTTTTGCTAGTAATGTCTATGACTAATGCGGTTTCTATTTTTATTCCATGCGATATTTTAAATAAAATTTCTAAAAAATGTTGCGTTTTCGGATACGTTTCTTCTTTATCAAATAGTACATTAATAAATTGTGCTATTTTCCTAGAAATAGAAAATACTGAGGATATTAAGAGAATTGTAGAAAAATTAGCAATATATTCCCCTACATTTTGTTTTCTGGGTGTATTATACAGTGCAAGAAAAAGAAAAGACTTCAATTTTGATGATTTAAAAGTTTTCAGCCAACAAGTGTCCTTTATGCTACGTATTGATGAAAGTTCCAATTCATTATATTTAGAAAATATTTTTATTAAATCATATGATGCTAGGCATAATATATTGAATCAAATAATATTGTATGATAATTATGATTTTATTAAGTCACAAATGTTTCCACATAAGTATCTTTCATTACCAGAAGGTGGGGAAAATAATTTTATTTCATTTTTGTCCAGCACTCTGAAAGACAATTGTTTATCTTCAAAAGATCTTTCAGAATTTTCTAAACATGTTATCTTCAATTGTACTGAAAGTCCTCCTGACTATTACGGATCTAAATTATTCATTTATTTCATTATTTTACTATCTTCTTTATTTAGAATTATTTCCAAGTGCCTAACATTTTCCTCTTTTTTACCATTTAGGTTAGTATTTATATACATACATACATATATAATTATGTTAGCTTTAAAATTCTTAAAATTAGTAATTAATGTTTCTGGTTCAAAGTACATATTAAAACATTAGATTTTTGTAATATATTTATAATTAATTTATTATTTGTCTATGATTATAAATTCAATTTTTAATTGTAGGATTTTTTTATAAATGTCTTATTGGAATATAGTTTTCTAATTATCAAATACTTGAATTGGTTTATATCCTATATTAATGAAATAAAGTTGAAAAATCTAGACTTGCAGCTCTAAAATACTAATATAAAATATTGATTTTGATGTTTTAGATAAGAGAAACTTTGAAAAAGTGCATTGTATTTTTTTTGTATTGCACTTTTTAAAGTACACTGTAAATGAAGAAGTAAATGAAATATGCAGCCTATTAAATCTATCCAATCATCTCCAAGGGAAAAAAAAATTGGAATCTCTTACAGCTTTAGTTAAAACTTTTATCCTTTGGATATCTTTTTTTTTTTTTAAATCTCGTACTGCTTTTGTTAGTGTCACTATTACATGTTTCAGATTCAGCAGTCTCAGCTGACAAGTCAGAACTTTTTTCCAGTTTACAATATCTGTATTTTTAAAATTAAAGGCAGTTAGTTAAAACCTTTACAAGCAGTTTCAGATTTCTTATGAACCATTCTTATCTTAGAGATAATACTTCTAAAAACCCATAGTAAAATTATATAAAAAAAACACATTAATTTTAAATAAATAATCACAATTTGTTATGGTAATTAATTCTCCACTTTAAGGCTTTATCATATAGTGAAGTATCGTCTACACTTTTCATCAACAGTTTTCGTTTCTACCCTCAAGAACCGGTCAAGCAAGTTTTTGGTCATCGACAACTTTTTTTAATCAGCTTGAAAATGCCAAGGATAGTAACGAAAATATTGTCTGCAAACAAAATTCAACTAATGTGAAGATTTGAAGTGGCAGCACTTTTGTTGTCGTTGCTGACGATATTTCGTCATGTGATAAAGCCTTTATACAGTATAAAAATACTGCTTTAAAGAATTGCAATAAATAATATAAATATATAGACAAGTAAAGCTAGAACTATCAAATTTGGCACACATACCTATGCTTTCAAGATTGAGCATGTGCTCTTCAGAATGATTTGCTTTAAATTAATTAAAAGTTAGAAAGGGTTTCAATGTCATAATTTTGAATAATATAATGACATAAAAATAATTTTAATTTCATCCTAAATTCAAAAAAAAAAAAAGTAATCATTTCAATGATACAAATTTAGTTGTGAAAAAAAAAATTGTCTAATATTAATTACTTTTTTAATATACTTTCAATAATGCTTTTCATTTTTGTAATAATACTCAAATTATTTTTACTGTTGCTATAAATATTTCATCTTCAATTTATTATTATTATTACTAAGATTACATTGATTTAGCTTATTTTTCGTATTAAGTGCATTTTTGTCTAAAATATACTTTTCAAGTAATTTTATTTTACTTACAAAATTAATTCTTATTTAACTTCAGAAGTAATCATTAAGAAAAATTTGTTGATTTCATTCATTTTTTAAACTACTATTCTTTCCTCTTATGTAATTGGATGTATAAAAATATATTATCCTTTTTTTTTATCTTGAAATTTGCTTTCTTATTATAGTTTATTGAAACTTGTTATTGAATCAAAGAAATTTTTGGCTAATTTTCTGTGATATTAAGTAAATTGTAAAAAAATTTCTGTAGTACATAAAATCAGCAATATTGAATTTTCTGGGTGTTTTTATGAACAAGTTTCAATTCAGCAAGAAAATTATTTAACTATTTGAAATTTAATAATATCCCAATTACACATGGTACCTGATGATTAAAGAAATACAAAACATAATAAATAACTTGCAATATTAGCATTGCAAAATAATTCAACTTACATGCATTAATTTTAAATTTTTAAGGTTACTAGAAATGGCAGCAGTAAACAATAACTTAGCAGGCTGCTTCAATAATTTCAATAAATTTTCCAATTACTCCTTGTTGTAATAATAATATACTTAATATCTATTATCTATTAAAAATTATATTACATAGAATACTCTATTTTCTGTCCAAGATATTAGTAAAGCCAAATATATAATAAATTTTTAAAATATATGTATATATATATATTTTTTTCATATACTGCTTGATTCTATTTCTTTATCTTGCATACTTTTGAAGTTGTTTTTTGTTAACTATCAAAAACATTATTGAAAATTTTAATTTCAGCTCTAAATATTTTAATTTACTCTAGGTTTTGTGAAGTTTCCTTGAAAATTCTTACTTCAACTTCTGTTGGCTGTCAGCTTCATCAGAGACTCTTGCATTTTGGAAAAGTACTCAAAGAGTTAGAAAGCAAACAAATTATTAGCTTAGAGTAAGTTTTTAGTTGCTGTACTTATTCTTCTTTTAGTTGTATGTAATAAAGCTTTAACAATAAGTTAATAATTTGTTATTAAAAAAAATGCCTATGCAGGGAATAAAAGATCAAAAAGCAAAAGTTTTCTGAGGCTAAATATAAGAAATTCATGAACAAAATAATAGGTCACCTTGTAACTTTGTTATTTATTATTGCAGGTTCTTAAAAGTGGTGTTGATAAAAATTATTTAAGGGATCAAGTTGTTTAGATTGAAAAACTAGGTATCTAAATTAACATAATTAATTCTTTAAATATAAGTGTTTCAAATTTTATTCCAAAATTTTCTATAATTTTTAAGATATAATTAATTTTACCTTTATAAAAGTTGAAAGAAGTCAAGCCTCTCAAAATTACATACGTATATCTAAGATTGATGAAAGCAAAAAATGCATTTCTATTGTTTTATTTTAAAAATAATTTTTTAAAAACCTAAACTTGATTCATATTTAACCTTATCAAGAACATTCATTTTCAAATTCCAGCTAATAAAGGATTTGTTTTATTACAAATTTAATCATTTAATTACTTTTCAAAATATTTCCAAATTCTTTTCTGTGGGTAGGTCCCCCCTAGACTTTTCAGTATACCCCAGAAAACTGAATTAATTATAGCTACAATACATTGATTCAAATGTTTTTAAGCGAAATTTTTCTTCATTTCTAAGAAACTAATTTGCATAAGAACATTTAAAAACAATTATTCTCATTTCAAAGTTATTAGATTTATGAATTCAGATTAATTAATAAGATTATGATTCATGGAATCTGTTTTCATTTAAAAGAAAAAAATAGGTGATGGTTAATCAGAAAGAAAAATTATTAAATTAAGTGGTACTTTTTGTTTATAGTAGAGTTGTTACATTTTGATTTTATACTGATTTAAACAAAATACTAATAATTTAATTAGAATTTCAGAAATAAAGTTTGATTTTCAAAGTTGATGTCATTTGATTAAAATAATGAATGATGTTTGTATTCATAAAACAATTTAAAATTGTTATTTTTCCACTAGAATTAATTATTTTTATTTTGTCATATATAAAGCATATAAAACAAGTCATTTTAATTGCAAAATAATTTGATGCAGTGTTTTTTTTTTTCTGAAAAGAATTACTTAAAGTTTAAACAAAAATTTCTTTGAAATTATTCGCCAACTATCTGCAAAAGTGAAAATTCAAAAATAACAGATTAAAATGATAAATTTTCATATGTGGTCTTTACACCAAAAATGTAGTATTATATTAAGTTAATTTAAACTAACTAATTCTCATCTGTCCTAACTATTTAGCCACATGCATCCAAACATAATGGCTCAACAAAAGTTAGATAGATGAAATTTGGATTACATTTTTATCATAAAACTTAAAGATTTGTATCAAATTTTAGACCCTCTATTGAGTCCTGAGTGTTTAGACAAGATTTGTCAAGGATGTAGGAAATTTTGTATCTAGTTTTGACTTTAAAGCTGTATTCATATGTCAGATTTTCTAAGGAAATATTTCTTGGCCAAAAGACATGTTTTTAAAGCTATAAAATTACATAAACACAAGTGCCTTTTCAAATATTTTTAATATATATATTCATCTGCATTACAGAATATATATATACCATAAAGGCAATTAGCTGTTTGAAAATGCATTAAAAAAGTATCCCAAAGTTATGCATGAATTTTACAATCTTGCAACTTTCCATTCGAACCTATTACTTATACCAAACACCATAGAAAGCAACATGAGAATGTAGTTAACAGAATTGTATCAAATTTTTACTGTGAATAGATCATTAGATTTATTAAATATGCTTTTTTAAATTTTATTTTAACTATCTTTATGTAATAGTGTTATGTGATGAGAACAAATTATTATTATTTAGTTTGAATGGGATGAACATTGTCATTGAATAAGATTATTATTCTGAATTAACTTATCAATTATCTGAATTCAGATATCTGAATTAACTTTAGGAGGAATATAACATTGAATATGTGAGAAAAGAAAAATTATCCTATGTCAGATTATTCAATATTGACTTTGATAGAGTCTACTTCTGTTATCTGTATTCCAAATTTTAAAATTAAAACATCTGCAGTTGTGATTCACTCCAAAGAACAGGCTGTTGTTCCTGCCATAGAAAAAGTGAAGATATGTTTTATTTACTTTAATATTCTTGGTAATCAATAACCATTATTTAATTTAGTTTCAAAAATCATATTTAAGAATGAAAGAGAAAGTTATTTGGGCGAATAGAATATCTTAAACAAATATAAAATAGTATTTTTATTTTTCTTATAACTCTCAATAAAAAATGCTTTTCAGCATGGATAACAGAATTGTGGCATTGTCATTTATAAATAACATAATTTTTATCACTGTTATTTGAAATTTTTATATTAAGTAAAATATAAAGTATTTTGACTATAGGATTGATAGTTAAGTTTTCGTTGAAACTTCATAAATAGGCATGAGTTGCTCTACTAGTATCTAATGATTGATTCTTAAAATTATAAATTGTTGATATTCACATTTAAGCAACATAATTATTTTTTCTTCTGGTAAGAAATTATTCTTAATATTCTACATTTTTATATCAACTGATTAAATGTATTTACATTTTATAAAGAAATGTCATTTTATTCAGTAATTTGATCTAAAAATGATAGTTAAAACATATTTATCATGGAAAATAGATTGATAAAAACAATCTAAAATAAATTTCTTGCAGTTATTCAATAAGTAGGCTTGTCAAACCACTGATTATCAGTTGTAAGAATTTTGTATGTTTTGTAAATAGTTTTTCAGAGTGTTAAATAAGTTTTTGGATTCTGATATTTTAATATCTATACTCTGCTGCCATGAAAAAGTTTTACTATATAAAAATTAACTTTTCATAATAGCAATGCTCAAAAAAAAATTTAATATTAATTTTTCTATTTATAAATTTACATCATTCATCTGAATTGTATAATTGTGCTTTTTAGTGAATACAAAATTAAGAATTGTATTATAATTACTGAGATATCACAAAAAGCTTATTCATTTCATTCATTATTGGACGTGGCCACTTTACAAAATTTTGCAACTTTCTAAATTTTTAACAGAATTTTACAAAATATTTTTTGGTGCCTAATTCCATGGCTTGAATTCAGTTGAACTGTAAAAATGTATGGGCTTAATAGGAAAATTTCCAGATGCAAATTAATTACATGTCTTAATGAATCTAGTTTCAATATGTCTATCTAAAAATACTTTTCCACATGAGTTATTTCCATTGACACCAATTTCGTGAAGATGTAATGATAAATAGTGAAAATAGCAAGGTGTCTCATTTGTACATGATTATACCACAATTTACAATATAAAAGTAATTGAATTTTAAAAATGTTTTTGTCATTCTCATTACAGTTTTATATTGACAACAATTATTAATATATTTATACCATTTTTTTCCATATCAAAATACTTCCTTTAATTATAGTTTTGTACTTTTAGATAAGAAAAATGAATTTCAGTTTTAATCATTATGCTTAAATTTAAAGAGTTATGACCGAGTTGATCATAAAATTAAAATATTTTCTAGTTTTAAATATTTTGAAAATTTTTTAAATCTCTCCCTCTCTCTTTCTCTCAGATTAAGATTTCATACAATAGAAACTAAAAATATGATTTTCTTAATAGAATATATCACGAATCTGAAACAAAACTTATTTTTTTACATATTTGAAAGATATTTCTCATTTCTTTCAAATATACTTGTATTTTACAATTTTATTCTACACGCATTCTTCTGTATTTTTGGTAGAAAATTATTTTATTTTTATTGGAAGAAATACATATTTTTCATTATTAATACATTTTGATTTCAGGGTTAAAAATGTGTTATCAGCTGTTGTCTTTGATTTACTTGTTGGATGGCTTATTACTTTCACTTTTCTACATTCAAATGTACCTTTGTTGTTTTTTGACTTATCTTTAGAGCAAACTAATGTAAGTATATCATATTTCTATAGATAATTTTTTTTTTAATTTCTCAAAATATTATATATATTTTAAGCTCATATATCAATGTTCAATAATTTTACTTTAGTTATGTATTTTTAGTAATAAAATACATATTTATTCAACTTGGTATTGCATTATCAATTTGGAGATAATATTACTTGTTTGAATGTAATGTTATTGCAGTTAATTTTAAATGATTAATTTACTAATTATGCCTAATCTTTGTGCAACATTTTTATTAAATAATAGAATTTAAATTTTATTTCTGAATTAATTCCCCTGTATTTCTTTCTCCCTTTTGTAATAATTGAAATCAGTGTTATTTAAGGGATAGTGCAGTCTTGGGTTAAATCCTCATATTAATTTTGAACATAGTGATAAAAAAAAATAATTCTTGTATAGCTAAAATGATATTTTTTCTATTCGTGAGATGTAAATTATTTAAATAGATGTAAAAAATGATGTTTTAAGGAATAAAATGATCATGAATGCAAATGAAGGCATTTGTATATACATGAATGTATAAATTCATATTGTATTGAGTGTGTTTATAAAGAAGAAAAAAAGAAAGACTGTTGTTGAAATTATTTTATGCTGTTCACCATGGAAATTCTTGCCATCAAATATTTCTATTTATGGCAGTTTTTATAGAAACAGGTTATAAAAAAGAAGACCATAATAGATAAATAATAGTGCATTCAAATTTCTTGCATTGACTCATTTTGTATAAAATTAGCTAAGTCATTATTATTACTTTTAATTTTTGAAAATAGTTTATTAGAATACTCACAATCTTGAAATAACAGACATCCTACTCCTTGGTGCAAATAGAGAGCAACACAAACTGAATAGAAAAACTAAAAAATTATTTGCATACCTAAAAGTCGCACTGTAATATAAATTTTAAAAAAAGGGTTAAGAAATATAAAGTAGTATTAAGATCAGTTTGCGCCCAAAGAAAAATCTGCTTTTATTTCATTTATGCTGATTCAGACAATATTCCAAAGCAAAAACAGAATAACTTATCTAGTTAAAAATAAAAATGTTTTGTTGAAATATATTGTAAAAATATTAATCGTAATTATCATGATTTTTATAAAAGCTTTTTTATATTGTAATATCTAGGAAAATTGTTAGTCTTAAATGTATATAAAATGTTTTCAAAATATATTTACTTTCCCTGAAATGTAATTTTTCATATGCAATTAGTAATTATGCTAAAGAAAAACTTCCCAAAAATGTATACAATTTTGATTTGTAACCTAATTTCAATAAAAAATATACTAACTAAAACTTAATTAACTATGTGAGTTTTATTTTTTTTAAACATTAAGATTTTTCAACTGTACATTCAGGTTGGACTGTACCATAGGTCTCAAAATTAAAGAAAGTCCAATGAAAGCTCTTTTTTAAAAAACTTAATTTTAAATATGACTTTAAATTATTTTTATCAAACAAGATGTCAAAATTGATTTCAGATTGTATTCCAGTTCATAATTTGTATTTTCCTTTCAATGAATATCAACTCATTAGTTGTATAACAGTGAAGGAACAGCCTTCTGAGCAAAATAATAAAATGTTATGTAAAATTTTATATGCTTATGATATTTTAAAGTTCTCTTTGCTTAAATTGCAAAGGCAAAGTTTTCTTAATGTTAAGAATTAGAATCAAAAATAAGAAGTAAAGGAATATAAAGATTTATTTTAACCACAAAAATAAAATATGATGAAATTTAAAAGGGGCAAATTGAATGAGTATAAAGACTTCTACGACTGTGGCACATTAAGGAAACATTCATTCATTCAAAGATTCATCTACATTCCTTTTTACAGCCTCAAATTGATGTCAAAAATAAAATGAACCTTTGAGCAATTAGTCTAAGGTTGAACCTTAAACTTAGATTTATTTCAGTTATTCAAAATTAATCTTCCCTCCAGGGCCTATTCTTTTAATAGCTACTAAATATCTAAAAATTTAGTGGTAAAAGTTCTTATGGCAGACAGGCGGTACACTGTTCTTTTGAAAATACTGGCCATTGGTTTTTTGAACAAATAGAAATATACTCTTTTGAGATTTCAACATTGCATAATTATTATTTTTCTTATATTTTAAGTAGCAATAACAAGTTGAGAATGAAAGGAAACAAAAGTGAAAAAAAAAAAAAAGAATTAAGTAACAAATTATATATATATATATATATATATATATATATATATATAT
>JAPMOQ010019658.1:676234-705646 GCA_026543055.1 Argiope trifasciata | reverse complement strand
TATATATATATATATATATATATATATATTATAGTTTTTGCTATATTATTTAATTAACATTGAATAAATTACATTTTTATTTACTAGAATTTATAGATTTTTATGTTTCAGTTTATGTATTCTTATTCTGTCTGCTTAATTGTTTTTGTTGTTAATATTGATTTGTTTTGCTTTATCCATTCATGTAGAAAAATGCATATAAATAAAATACTTTGAAAGTATTTTAATTGCAATTTGAATTGGAACCGGCAGTGTTTTAAAGGCACTGGATTGGGAAAAGATGGCACTGTACTCAACTGTGCAGAAAATAGGTTGGAAATTTATTCCTCTCACAGCAGCATGGTGGAACAGATTTGGGGAGCATATCATAAGAATGCTTAAAGAACTTTTGCACAGGATGCTAGGTAAATCCAACATCGGCTATGAAGAACTCAACATGATATTATGTGATTCTGAATCAATAATAAACACTTGACCACTTACTTATCTTCAAGAGAATCTAAATGAGTTAGTACCATTGACACTTGCCATGTTCGTATATGGTGGCAATAACAGTGAAACTCCAGATCTTGACAATGTGAACAGATCTTCCTTGACAAAATGTGTAAAATATTTGCAGAGATTATGTGAAAGTCTCAGGCAATGATTCAGAAATGAGTATCTTGCTCTTTTAGTCCACAGAGGAATAAGAAGAAATGATGTTTTGAATATTGGTGGTGATGCTCTTATTGAGCATGACAATATCAAGCGCATCGAAATGCCACTTGGAATTATCATAGAGATTTTTTCTGGAAAAGATGGAGGCCCTAGAGTTGCGAGATTAAAGACTTACAAAGGTGAAAGAATCTGTCCATTTCAAAGGCTCTATTCTTTGGAAGGGTCCTCCAAAACTGATAATGATGTCTTGAAGACAGCTATAAAAACTGATGCTGTTGTTTCGAAGACAGCTAGACCAACTGACCCTTCTTCTGAGAACATTGATACTATTGGAATGCAGCACCATCCCAAAAGTAGATCAGGAAGAACCAGAAAAATTCCTCATTGATTAAACTTGTGAACAATAAAATTTGAACTTTAATTTTATTTTTTTAATTCTAAATACTATGCAATGTAGGTTGCAAAGTTCAGTCTATAGATATAACTTTACTAGGTAGGAGTATATACAAAGTGAGCAGAGTTTACAACTTAATTCAGCTGTAAAAGTTTTGTTTTCTAGGAATGGCAATGCTTTTGTAATCGAAACTGAAACCTAGGCGATAAATAAATGCTTGTCGTGCTCATGGTAGCTAGAAAAATTTTCTCGTATTATGCTTTACAATTTTTTTTTTCATTCATTTGAGTAAGTGCAAAAGGTGTCCGTTTTTTTTTTTTTTTACCTGCTAATAACAAACAGCAGGATTTTAATAAATTCTCTAAAAAATTGAATAAGCATTTATTTGAATGTAAATTATTAATTTCTTTTATAAATATTCATTTAATAACTTTTTTACAGATGTGCAAGCTTTCACTTTACACCAAAATTTGTATATTTATTAAAGAACGCTATGTTTTTTTTTTCTTAGGCTCTATGGGTATCAAGTAATAGCTTTATCATCTTTGTGGAGACTTTTTCGTGGTAAGAAATGGAATCCTTTAAGAGAAAGAGTGGATTCATATACTTATGATATACATCAACTGTTCCTAGGCACCCTTATTTTCACAGTTTTGTTATTTCTTCTGCCTACAGTGATGATCTATTATGTTGTTTTTACTTGTGTAAGTAAATGTTTTCAAATCTTTCTTTCTTTAGTTTTAATAATTACTTTTTAATGCCATTAAATATTTTATTGATCTATATATGAGATAAAGTTCGTGTTTTCAGAATAATATATATTTTTAAATTTCTATGTACAAAATAAGAAGGACTTTGCTGTATCTAAAAGTTTATGTATTCTTATATTTGAAAAAAGGTTGCTTCCATTGAAAAATATTTTATTAAAATTGATATTATGATAGTAAATATTAAAAAAATTAATTTTGCATTCATAATGCTATTTTTTGTTAATACGTTGTCAATGTTATGATGTGTCCGAAAATTGCATAATATTAACTAATGTTTTATTTTGCAATTAATATCATACTTTTTATATTTTTAGAATGCTTTATAATTTTACTGAATAATAAAGCTATGAAAGGTATTAATGTTGCATTTGTAAAAAATAATTTTTTATACTTATAAATAAATAATATAATTCATCTCTCTCTTCCTATAGTATAAAGAATATATTACAAACCTACCTTCTTTCCTATTTTTAAGTTCATGTGTGTGTGTCTGTTTGCATATTATAAAATGTTTGAACCGATAAGTCCATATACCAAAAATATACTTCATTTTCATATGTCTTATAACTTTTTTTTTCTTTTAGTTAAGAATCATGGTACTTGCAATTCAGAGAATCATATTGAAAATTGTCCAAGCGATCAATGTTAATCCATTATATTGTATCATTTCTAGGCTACTTAAATCATCTGAAGTTGCTGGTAATTTTTGAATTATATATTTTTCTTTAAAACTGTAATTTATATAGTAAAATTATTTCATAAAAAATTATGTATCAATAATCTTAATTTTTTAACTAATTGCTATCAGTATATATGAAGAATTAACCTCTTTCTATTCTCACCAATGAATATTTTTTATTGCAGGTGATGTTTATTTTTTGATTTTAAATACTAAAGGATCTTTGACATTTTCCATGGAAGTAAGGAATTCATTGTTTTGTATACATTATGTAATATGTTTTTAATTTTTTTTTTCATGTTTTTTCATGTTTCTTTCTATAAAATTATTGTACTTTAACATAACTTTAAATGCATAAAATAATTAGTAACATTTGTAATTTTTATTCATATATATACAAATAACGTTTATGAAATTTATACATTTATTTTAAATATTTTTTCTTTTCAAAAAAGATGAATATATATAACATTGTAGATAATTTTTATTTCACATAATTTTGCATATGCCAAATTTCAAATTAATGTAATTTTAGTTATTTTTTAAGTTTTTATCTACATTTCATAGAATAAATATGTACATAACTTTTCTATAGATTCACTTTAATGCTTTTTATTTCAAGTATTTATTCAAATGTATTTTTTTCAGATGTTAAATCTTTTACTTGACTAAAAATCATTCTAAAGATTCTAGCATTTTCTAAAGAGAATTTATACTTGATTTTTATCTTGATTTTTCTATGGAAATGTCTATGTAACACATTTCAGTTGAGTTGCCTTTAGCATTTCTGCAGATAATCATTGAATATTATAACAAAAAATGTGAACAAAATGGACATTAAATATAGTATAATTGCTTATATTATTTACCTAAAATTTTATTAAATGAATTAAAAATTTCTTTTAAACTCAAAAAACTTCATTCATAAAAATATTCACAGCAGAAATAAAACAAAATTATCTTGGGTTAATCACATTTTTAAGTTATATGTATTCAAGCATTTATACTTAATGATCGGACTTCCATCGCATTAATAACATGAATGCTGAGAATCGCATACTACACACATAGAATTTGTCTATGGATTATCAATTCTATCATTATCAGCAATCAACCCATTAGCTAGCCACATTATTGTTATTAATAACTTATTACAATTAGTGATGAGAACATATATAATTGTAATTTATTCCATTTTATGATATTAGAACTTAAATTGAATAAATCTGACATTAAGTTAAATTTTTCTTTTAGTGAATGATGTAAATATTATATATTTGCTTCTTAGTGATACTTTTGACAAAATCTTTTGAAATAATTTACTTAATCTGTAAAAACATTGTTGTTTCTTCATCTTGATAGTTTTTAAATCATGTATTTAATTTATTAATTATTAAAATATATCCACTTACAGTTTATCTTTTACAGCATGATTTAGAAAAAATAACCTTAAAATATATTTTTTCTTATCAAAAATTCATAGTGATTATATTATACTTTCAAAAGTATCAGAATTATAATTTTACATATACTAAAACTTCTATCTTCATCTTTAATGTGCTGTTGGATTTAGCAATTTCTTTTCTCTTCTCTCCCTGTTTATTAACCTGTGTATATTTTTTTGTATGTGAGAAACTAAATCTTATCATTTCAGGTAACGCAAGTTTCTTTCAAGACTGTAATAAAAGAAACATTACCCAAATTAAACAATGCAGAAAAATATTTGACATGGAAAGAGTTTTTATCGAGCATTTTGGTTGGCAAGATTATTTACCCACTTTAAATATGTTTGTAAATGAATTTCCTATTGACAGTTGAAATAAAAGTATTTATTTTTGTATAGTTGTTATTTGCTTTGTTGTTATTGTTAATCTTTGCTATATAATTTCTGATATACAAAATATACAAAGAAAAAAAATATATTCTAATCATCAAAAAATTTGAACTCGGAATTTTTTTAAATTTCTGTGTTTCAGATTTCCCTGAGTTTGAAAAACACATATTTGGGATTATATCTGTCTGTGAATAAGAATAACTCTCAAAAGGCTTGTATGGCATTTGGTGTATAGACTCAACATCACATTAATAGATTCTTATGAAATTGTGAGCAAAAGTATTTTCAAAAGAAATTTGGTTATCCAAGTACAAGTAAAAAATTAAGAGGTAGATAAATAAACTTTAATATACAGATTTAGCATCTAAAATGTAAATTTATATCAAATTTTAAACCAGTTGTGTCGAAGAATTGATTGTCTGTGGGTCAATGCACTTATCTATACTTATAATAAAGCTCAATGTGTGTGTGTGCGTGTGTGTGTGTGTTGGCGCTCTACAGCCCTGACCGTTGGACCTACAGCTACCAAATTTGGTACATGTATACCTTGGAGGTCCGGAATGTGCACCTCGGAGCCCTTTTTTCGAATTTTGAATTAGAATTTGAATTAATTAAAATTTAAGTGAAATTTCGACGTTTTTCCGCTATAACTTCAGAAAATATGATCGCATAAACATGATTTTTACATCAATTTAAAGATTAAAAAATTAGCTTTCTAACGGTATTAGTTTTTTAAATTTCTAACGTAAGCTTCTATTTTAAACGAATTTTTAAAGAAATATTTTAACCATGTTTTTAGCACGTGACTAGATAAAATAAAAGAATGCCGGAAGTTCAAATAAAAAAAAAATATCATCGCAAAATAAATCTACAGAAATGCAACTTTCAGCACGTGACTGGATAAAATAAAAGAAATATAAAATGCGATTTTTTCTTTAAAAAATAAATGCAAAGCAGAGGTTTCTACAATCGTTTGCAATATCTATATAATTAACTCAATAAATCTTCTTTATTTACGGTAAACCTGATTGAATTTAGACAGGATATGCATTGAAATACCGATTTAATGGCATATTTATGTAATCGTTTGCAATATCTGTATCATTAATTCAATACTTTTTTCCTTTCTCGCTTTCTTTAAAAAACATATTTAATATTTTGGCAACATCATCGAATTTTTTTTAATATTTTGGAAGCATAACCGATGGTTAAAACTGACTGATTTATAAAATTAAAGAATATTATTAGGAAAACGCGTTCTTTTAGAACTTTCCGTCCATCATCTTAAAGAAAATATTAATTTCAGGTTAATCAATGCCCGGAATTACTTCAAGGCTAATGAATATGTGATTTAATTGAAAATTTTAGAACGCTTTACTCATGGCGAACCAGCTGGTCGCCAAAGACGGCTAGTGATAAATAAATGGAATTTGGTTTGTGATCAATTAGGGTTCGGTGCCAGATTTTGGTTTCATTCGAACAGATAAAAAGTTAACCACCCTTCAGTGATAGATTTGTTCTATAAAGCTTTTTTTGTGTGTATCATTATCATTGTTGTTACTATAAACATATTTTCTTGTCTTGATGATGAATTTTTAGTAAACCCCTGAACTCAATTGTTTCCTTTGGGCTAACGATATTCCTGTATGTTACAAAACAATTTTTGGTCTTTTCCCTGGCAGCACCACCCATCGACACATTTTGGATCACCACCCCATCCTTGCCAAAAAAAATTCTATTGCCTCACAATTGTTCTGTTAAAATATTGTCATTCTAACAAATGGTTTTAAAAATTTTGATATTTGAAGTCGTAACTTTGATTACCCTATATAAGAAATCAGATTTATTTGCATATTTATTACATTACTATTTAATTATTAACTACAATTATTTTATTCTTAAAATATTACCATCTGCAGTTTACTTATAAAACGTAAGTATATGTATGATATTGTACATATCTACTTTTGTTCACAGTTATTTAATAAAACAATGTCCTAAACCTGTTGAATGCCTTCATTCCAAAATTATTCAATCGTCATATTTACTATTATAAGTAAGAAAATAGAATGTGAATTTTTTTCCCTTCATGATCGAAACTATATTATTCTAAATATTTCGTTTAATAACTTATGGATAATCGTGTCTGTTTAAAATTGTAATTAATAAAAAAAAATTGACAGAATATCCATATCTAAAACACTGAAAAAAAAATTAAAAACTGAACAAAAAAAAACTTTAAAAGCATTGAAGTTCTCAATAGTTTTAAGAAGAAGAAAATTCTTAAAAATAACCCTCATCATTTAAAAGAAGAAGACGAATGAATTTAAAAACTGATTTTCTTTAATAAATTCATTCCAGCATAATAATTTCACAAATTCCCACTCAAACATTTTTATTAAACTTTTTCTTGATCAACTTTTATATTAAATGCCAATATAAACTTCAAAGCATAAAATGCTAATTATTTTTCAAAAAATAAATACATTGTGGGTAATTTTTTGAGGGTAAATTTGTTCATTAAACAACTTTTCCTTTAACGTTTCCAAAAGGAATATCCAAACATTATAATATGTTACCAGATCTTTATTTTAAAAAATATCAACGATAGTATAGTTCTTTCGCTTAATTTTTCGATTTTCGTAATTATTGTATACATGAAAGATTTTTTTAATGAAGGTAATTTTTTCTTTCTGTTCTTTCAAGTAATGTATTTTTTCATTATAAAATGTAATTTATTTAGAACTTCTGTTAATTTTGTAAAAACAACAGTATTAAAATATAATAAAGTAATTTATATAATATGTTAAATATTTTGAAGCCAATTTTATTGTCCTAAACCAAAAAAAAAATATTAATGAGTTGCACATAATTTTAAATATATTTATTATTAAATAATTATGCATTTTTTTTTGGGGGGGGGGGAGTGAGGAATCTGTTAGGTTATATGATTTTTTTTTAAGATATGAAAAAGAATTAATTCAGATTTTTAAGATTTCTATTTAATGTTATATCTAATATCGAAGAAGATCCCATTCATATTGAACGAATTGCTATTTAGAAAATTATTACACCCGATATCATCGTAATGTGGCAGAAATATTAAAAGGTGAGTTGTAGACAACTTTATTCTTAGTAATAATTTTGTAATTTAAGATAATAAAATAAAGTTTAATAAAAATCTGTAGTTAAATAAATTTCTGCAATTTTCATTCTTTTGAAACTATTTTTGTATTTTATAACAAATTTTAGACCAATAAGTTTTTTTTCTTTCGAGCTGAACCTTTTCTACCGTTTAGCATATATACAGTGGCTCGAAAAATGAGAATACACCTTACTTTTACTTAATAAATCTGACTATCAAAATAAATAACTTATTACTGAGAAGTACAAACATCATGATTCCGATTTGGTCAATTTTTAATCTAAAGATATTTTTTCCGATTCTTCTTTCGACATTTGTTTTTAATGGATTTTGTTTCTAATTTTGTGTTTTCGAATCACTTTTTCGAGTATTGAACAAATATATGGTAATATTCAATGGTATTGATGTCGAGGGGTACTGTGTTGGTGCATGTAACTGCTGTTCACAATAAAAACCCACTACATTTTGACGTTATGAGCATTCTGTTGGGGTTGTTGTCCTACTGGAAAATGAAATGTCCATCTAAACCCACATTTTTAGCACTTTCCTTTAGATTGCTGCTTAGTATATCCAAGTAAATCATATGGTTTATAATGTCATCTATAAGAATTAAATTTACTATCCCGATTGAAGCCATGCAACCACAAATCATGAAAGAGTCTCACCAAGTTTAACAGTAGGACGTAAATATTTTTGGATCCAAAGAAATATTAGGCTTTCTCTATGCAATATGATGACTATCACTGCCAAAAATGTATGGCTAACTTTCTTCCAAAATTTATTTTTCTTCAATTGATAAATTTTTGCAAACTTCAAATGCTTTTTCCGAATTTGTGAGCAAATGAGCGTTTTCTCTCTAACGATGCAATTTTTATACCCAGCTTTTCTAATGTCATTTCGCACAGTTTTAGTACTTTCACTTGTGCCTATGATTTGAACAATCTCAGGAAAAGTGGTAAAAATTTGGGCTTAGATGGAAATTCCATTTTTCAGCAGAACAACGACCACAAACAGAATGCCTGTAACGTCAAAATATGGTGTATTTTTCATTGTAAATAACAGATATACACAACAAAACTGTACCTCGACATCAATGCCATTGAAAATTATCATATATTATTGGCCATGCTCAAAAAAGTAGTTCAAAAACACAAAATTAGAAACAAAATCCATGTAAAATAAGTGTTGCAAGAAAAATTGGGTAAAGTATCTTCAGATACAATTAAAAATTAGTCAAATTTGAAACCATGATATTTAAATGCCATTATAAGAGCCAAAAGACATGCAACTTAACAGTGCCCCTTTGTTGCTATGCGAGATATTTACTGAAATTTCATTGGTATACTGTTGGTTTATTTAAAATTACTTCTAAAATTTTTTATTTCAGAAGTTTTTTGTTAATTTTTCTATTATTCGTACTCTAAAATAAGCCCTTTGTTATGTGTAAAATTAAAAACATGTTTACTCTTTTCCGTGATTTGTTATTCATGTTGGAAGTCAGATAACACCAATTTAATTAATATAAGTTTAATTCTTAATATATATGTTTTAATGTAAATTGCTCAATATTCAATTTAAATTATTATTTAACATTTTGTTTCAGCTGTTGTCTTATTTCTTATAAAATTTAAATAAAGAGAAAATTTGTTTCCAGCATAATTTGAGGTTGTGTTATCTGTTCTCATTTTTTATTACTTCTTGTCGTTCGAACACGCAATTCTTAATCCCTTACACCATACATATAAATAATTGCGAATAATTAAATTATCTATTAATTATTCAATTACTTTTATATGGATATGAAAGTGATTACTGTGTATCCTACTCCCTCTCTCTTCATCTGAAAATTTCTTTACTGCCTCTAATTAACATAGTACATTTGTCAATGAGAATTTTTCTTCTTTTTTATCGTCATATAAAATTACAGATATGCAATTAAACCCTCATTTCTGTATATTTAAAACTAGCTAAATTATGCTTACTTAAAAATTATTGAACCGTTATTCAATTAAAGGCAGATGTATATCGAGATCTGAAAATAAGACATTAAGATTTATGAATGATAAATCTTATCGTACGAATAATCGCCAAGTGGGCTTTTGCTCGCGTTGTGTTATTAAATTTTATGTACTTTCACTTTGAAAAACTTTGTTTTTTAAATGAAATAAAAAAACCGCATCCTTGTTTTTAGGCTCAAAAAACGAATTCACTTAAGTGAGTTCTTAAAGGATGAATTCACAGATGACTTTAAATATAATAGAATCAGTTCACGCCCACATGAATTGATCTTGATTGCAGACATTACAAATCCCCTGCGCATTGCGCAAAATTATTCTCACAGCGATAATAAAATAAATTTATTTGATATAAATTATTCATTTATTATTTTGCACTCGCTTCGTTAATTTAATTTAATTTTCAAATAAGAATTTTAATTAAGTTTTAGTTGCATTTGTTTGATGAACTTTATCTAGGGATTCTTTATTTATGTTGGAATTGTTTGTTTCGTTTATGTTACAAATCGATTTAAATTATATTGGAATTGTTTTAATTAAAAATATATTTATTTAGTTTTTCTTAAATTTTCAATTGCTAATTCTTATTTAGTTATATTGGAATTGTTTTAGTTAAAAACATATTTAGTCCATTTTTCTTAAATTTTTAAAAGCCCCATTTTTATTTTTACACTTAACATCCAGGAATAACCAATGTGTTAGCATTATAAGGTATGCCTAAAAAATTCAGTTCACAATTTAATATAAGTAAAAGATATTTTCGTAATTCGAGTTAAATAAAGATAGTAGACCGGGAAATATAATTACACATCGCCGGTAATTTAAATTACAGCTGTCTAAATAAGAAAATATAAATCATTTTCCTCTACTCGAAACAAATATTATTTAAAATTTCTTCATGAATAAAAAAGAACAGGATGTTAAGATTGATGCATCCGGATTATTGGATGCGGATGCACGTGCAGTTACATTCGTAACAGGAATCAGGATTGAGTTAATTCAGTGTAGCTTCATTTCAAATATTTAAAGTAATATTTTTTAACCGAATAACAAACGGCAAAAAATTCATATTTAAAAAAATTATTGATTCGGATCCCTAATATGAAACCGAAGAGCACTTTTTACTTTCTAATATATAAAGTATACAAGAAAAAAAACTTTGCAATCGTACAAAAAATTCGATCTTGGCATTTTGACCTATCTCCACATTTCAGACATCCCTGTGTATGAAAAATGCATTATTTAAATTAAGATTGTCTTTTTGTTGTTAACATGATAGCTACAAAATACCATGAGCTGGAAGAATAAATTTTTGCATTGGTATTTACATCGAATTTATAGATTTCTTTCAACAATTCAATAAAATCCACTCACCGGATGCTTCTCTGTCCAAGTGCAAGTGAGCACATTAATAAAGTGTAATCTATAAGGATAAAATTTAGTGTACAGTTTTATAAAATGCAAATTTGAATCAAATTTTGAAATAAGTTCATTAAGGAATTGACCGCCTGCCGATCTGAGTATTTTTTTTTTTTGCACTTGAACACAATAATTTAAAAACTTAACTACTTCGATAACTGAAATTTGAAATATCTAAAAGTCTTCAAGTTAATCTATTAAAATCATTAGGAAAATTATTGCAACTAGAGAGAGCGAATGCTGCAACATCTAAAAACAAAAATGTGTGTGTGTGTGTGTGTGTGTGTGTGTGTGTGTGTGTGTGTGTGTGTGTGTGTGTGTGTGTGTGTGTGTGTGTGTGTGTGTGGATCTCTCTCACGAGTATTCTAAAAAAGCCATTGTAGATTCATAAACTTGTTAAGTGACGCATTTGATTAAATGCAACTGTAATGAATGAAATTAAGAACAATCAGACAATCAGAAACTTTACATTAAGATATGCTTATATTTCATTATTGCCATTCAATAATAAGTCATAAGAATGATTTCTGTGCCACATACATTAGCATTTTATAAGGTATTTCCTGATTCACAAAAATGATGCATTTAAACTGCAAGCTATGATGTTTGCATTGCTATTATTTTAATATTATTTGACTGAAATAAACAGAGACGAATCAGGTCTAAAACATTATTGTGGTTTGATATTTTAGGCTACATTTATCTAGGCTACACATATCCTTCATATCTTTTAAAAATCAGTATAATGTGGTGATGCCTTAATAAGTCAGTAATAGCCACTGGATCGAGGCGATCACTTTTGTGTAGCTGATATGTTGCATGGCTACAAATCGTAAAGTCGAGAGTTCGATCCTTGACGAAATTCAATCTCCGCACTGGCGCCACAAATACAATTCGCTACATTAGTATTCTAGGTGTTTCTGTAATCACGGAAAAAATTGCAAGAGAACATGAATTTTTTCAATTATTCATGAAGTCATAAACACAGGAAGGATATGATCGTTTTATGGTGTTATGTATCAATTAATTAAGAAAAAGGAAAACCTGTATCTGTCAAATAAATCTTCAAGAAACACGAAATTGTTTCATTTTTGTTTGAGGCATAATATAGCTATTTATTTACAAATAAAATATGATGAACATGAAATTGAAGTAGAAAAAATTAATTAATTGCACATAATTTTAAAGATTTTTTATATGCTCGTGAACTACATCGAAAATTAGTGTCAACTCAGGAATCGAAATTCCTCTTCCAATTATAAGTAGCGAAAAAATTAACTTCCCATTATAAATAGTGAAAAAATTAAAGAGTGACAGTAAATAAATGATGCAGATCTTGAAATCAAACAGCATGTACTAGATGAAATGCGCAAAACAGATTTAACGGCATGCAAATTTATAGTAATCAAATAACACAGTTGCTTGAATAATAATATCACAGGTCGTATACAGCACAAAGCTGCGATGATGGTGTAGTGGTATCTTAATAAGCCAGTAATAGCCACTAAACATTGGTGATCACTTTTGTCTAGGAGATATGATACGCGGTTGCAACTCGGAGGGCCGAGAGTTCGATCCTGTGAGGAATTCAAACTCCACATTGGCCCAATTCCAGTCAATACTATCGCCACATTGGTGACTTCGAACAATGAACACGCTCTTCGCTCGCCATAGAGCTTGGTGCTACCAAAAATCGGCAGACTCACTTGCCGCAACAACTTACTCACGTTTGTTATAACACCTGTCGCTATAAAATCGTTCGTTTTTTCGTAGACTCATTGGCGGGGGAGTGTTGGATGGGTATCTTAATAAACCAGTAACAGCCACTAAATATTGGTGATCACTTTTGTTTAGGGGATATGTTACGCGGCTGCTAATCGGAAGGTCGAGAGTTCGATTCTTGGCGGAATTCAACTTCCACATTGGCACAATTCCAGTCAATACTATAGCCACAATGGCAAGAAAGGCGCTGTATCAACATATCCACTCTCTGGAATTATTTATTTAAGTGTTCAAAGGACTTTCCTTTGGAAATAATATATCATTCTAGGAGTTTACAAGAATCTCCACATTTTAGGTCTCCCCAATTCCCCCAAAAAATGTTTTTGGAATTATGTCTCTTAACACTATATAAAAAAAAAGCCAGCTATGAAATGAAATTTAGCATGCAATATTAGATGATGATGATGTCGTGTCCGTGCTTCCATGGAAAGGGGGTGCAGAAGTCTGAGAGCTGAAGTCTGACTTTTAGCTCAAATGAAGATGGCACACACATTCGCTTGCACACCCCCTGTTTACAGGGGGGTACATTCACAAGCCTCACAGACAGAACACAGAGTAACATCCATGCCCGAACCGGGACTCGAACCCGGACGCCAAGGACGGATCAAGGGGAAGACACGCTAACCCTGTGCCATATTTATTTCAAATTTATATAGAAAGTTATGTATGAAATCTATCCATGGGAAATTTGTTTATCCATTCACCCGTGCGTTTAGGAAATGAAAGATATAACAAACTGGATGGTTGATATCTGGAACATAGTTTTATCATTAGAGCTGTTGAAAAACTCAAATTATTGATTATCTCTCTGACTATTCCGATGAATGAGAATGTTAGAATCTAAAAATCTAAGAAGATAAATAATTGCTATTTAATATCAAAATATTATGGATATATATATATATAATGGGAAAATTTTGGGACCAATGGCCAACAAAAAGAGATGAAGCCGAACACATTTATTTCAATGAAGTTAAACCCAAAATCATCCAAATTGTAGATGTTCAAAAAAAGATCAATGAAAAATCGGCCGATTAGGTGATATTAATGAGTTCTCTGATAGTTCTGGATGATATTAATGAGTTGCTTTTTCTCTCCAGTTATTTATGATATTCTAGATTTTTTTAAAAACATTTAAATGAAGGAATTAATTGATATTTTTAAATAAAAAAAAGAAAAAGAATTTTCATCATCAGATTTTGTTTCCATGGATATAATGTACAAACTTAATTACACTAAATTTTCCCTTTTTTTTAAAAAAAAAATCATTTGTAAGATGGTCATGTGAATGAATGTTGCCATAGATGATAATATAAGTTAATAAAATAAATAAATTACAAAAATCTTCATATTATTTGGAAGATTATTCAAAATGCGGAAATATTAACTTGAATATCTCATAAATAAATGAGCTCATCTGAAAATTTATATTCTAGTTGAAACTTAAATTCTAGTTAATTGCCTAAAATTTAACAAAACATTTAATTTTATATCATATTACATGCAGATTTACTTTGATAATATGTAGCACGAGTTCCCAAGCTTTAAAATGAGAGAGATTAATGTTTTTATATTTCAGTAGTTCAGTCCTAAAATAAAATATATCAAAATCTACACTGAAAATTCTGAAGAAGCTTCATTTCATTAATTTGGAACTGTAAAGATGATCTAATGGAGGTGAGCATCATAAATTTAATGTATCTATATTTTTAAAATGACAATTTGCATATTTTTCAGAAAGACTCACGCATGAGCTAAATTATAGATTTTTGCAGGTGATCAGAATCCAGTCTTTTCTATCTCATGTCTATAATTAGTTAATTAGATAACTATTAAAACCATTATTATGATGCTTTTCAAATACTAGAAGTCTTGTAATATTTTATAAATAGTTTATTATTCAAAAGATTACTTGATTCCATATATAATTAAACAATAAATTACGGAATTTTGGCTCTATCCCAGTGTACGGTACGCTCTATTTTGGCGATTTTTTTGGCGGGTGATACTTATTTTCTGCTTGTCAACTTCACCCTTTCTCTCCCGTTAGGCTTAGGTACTTGGCGTGTGCTTCGCGGAGTCGTGTTTCGCCAATAGTCGCCAAAAACAAGAATACGGACAAGGAGCGTACCGTTTACTGGGAATTAACGCGGATTTTTTATGCTTATCATAACACATATTACTTTTATACAACCTTCCACGTTTTATGAAAATCATCAGTCAAACCCTACGTCCAGAGGTGAAAATTGGCAATTTCTAAAGAAATTTAGCAACAAATGGAAGATGTTATCAATTTATTAATATATTTCTTAATCCATGAAAGGGCAAAAGATGTCTGAGTTATCTTAACTACACAGAATATTTTCGATAAATTTTGTTTAAAATCTTCTTAAATATACTCTTTTAAATCTGTCATCAATATGGCAAACCAGATCGGCAAGCAATGTAATTTTTCTAACATTTCTGTGCACATTATTTACTTTCCCAGCCATCTTAATTTTCGACTTTTTCGAATTTGTCATTGTAGATACATTTGGCATCATGAAAAGACTCGTTAAAGTAAGTTTCAACCTTTATTTTTATGAACAACATGAAAGATGCACAACTCAGATTCCAAGAACGAAGCAAACTTTGATTCTTCTACTATGAAGTAAACAAGTAAATGGAAATGAGCTTTAAAGCTTGACGATTGAATTACGATATTTGTGACTTTAGCATGGTTTCAATCACTCAGTCCCTAATTAAAGAAAAAATTTGTCTGACTTGTAATTTAAAAAAAACAAAAAAAAACAAGTATAAACTCTGCGGGCCGTGACTGACTATAGTGAAGTCGCATTTTAAAAAAAATTCTAATCACTATAAAACATTATTTATGAAACTTATATTAGCATTTATTTTGCTTTTTATAAATAAATTTATTTATTGACGTCTAAAAATCCCATCAATGCCTTGTTTTATAGTCAATTTACAAATCTTAAAATTATAAATCTGGAAACTTCTTCAGAAATATCATGGGTGAAAAAAAAAAGGTGAACATTTTTGAAAAATCAGTCGAAAGCAATGAATTTTACTGCATTGAATTTGAGCATAATATTAGAATTACAAGTAATGCATTAAAAATAACTTTTTATACAATGCTAAAATACTTATACATAACAAAAAAGAAGTTATCTGAAGTTTGTTTGATATTCCATTACAAAAGTTGTAAAGTATACATAATTGCCAATGAAAAATTTTGAAACACAGATGTCGATATTTTTGAAGATAAAGCAAAATGGGCATTATATCTATAATAATAATATCTATTCTTTTCAATTTGGGATCAATTTCGACATTCACTACCTGTAAGGGAAATTTTATTAGACGGTATAAAAGGGAATCTTATGATTCCCAATTTAAAACAAATATCAATGTTTCATTTTTGGAATTATTGGTTTTTACATTCCTGTTTTAAATGTGTATATCACTTTAATGCACTGTTTACAGGGTGTAATGGTTTTGTTTCATTTAAAGTTTATTATTTCTGCATCAGAAGTTGTTTCAGTAGTGAATAAACCCGTTATAGATCGAGAAGAAATAAATATGATGAAAGTTAGAGGAATATACATTTTTCATGCATGAGCATCATCAATACATGTTTGCTTTAAAACTGAAAATCAAGTTAGTTATATCAACTTCCTGTTTTAAAGCAACAATAAGGATATTTTGGGACTGACGGTGTAATTTTGCACTGCGTCAGATGACGATGGCGATACCTGAACCCCGTCCAAACTTCCACACCACATCACACCAACGGGAGGAAATTTATCCCGACTGATTTAATGGGCACCAGACCCACTCTCACGGTAGTTCTTCAGTAGAAATGAGTCTGTAATTTGAAACCCCCTGATTCCGAAACAGTGGCTGTGGCCACAAAGTCCCTAACTGAAAATCAAGAATTAATGTGTTCAGTTCTCGTTAAAATAAATTATTTCTTAATTTCAGGGTGATGGGATACCACTGAAAGAAGATTCGAGCTTTGAAATTTTACAGCTCTTAGATGAAGGTTGGTTTTAATTTTTAAACAATTTTCATTATTTTAAAACTTTTTATCTTAATAAATGTTTTTTTCCGACACAAAAAAAAATATCATTGTAGCATTCATTGAAAATTAATGATTTTAATAACTAAGATTTTACAGTAAATATGTTATCTTTGCAATTGAATTGACTAAAAATTAAAAAAAAATTAAAAATTAAAAAAAATTCGATTGATCTAAAAAAATTCATATTCTAAATTTATTGTACTGCGTGGAAAAATACAAGTAATGTGCAAATGATAATCAAGTCATTATTTTCTGCCAGCTCTTCTAGTAATTTTAAAGCAGAATGCAAATAAAATCACATCTAGGACAGAAACAAAAAAAAAGAATTTTATTTCAATTAAGTGGTAATGATTTGTGTTTTAACTAAATATAAGCAATCACCGAATAAATTTGAAAATGAATAGATCTTGGATAAAATTATATAAGATGATCAATTTTAGGAATTAAATTTCAATTTTCTAGATTTATTTCCTGTATTTTTCTACTCCAACGTATTTCATTTTGAACATCACACCGATATCGATATTTTTTTCAAAATTATAAAAGAAATGTTTGGCTTAATATTGCTTCATCACTAAATTTGATTAGATATTTGTTTCAAACTCCATTCATGCTCGTTCATTTAAGCCATATTATTTTTTGTATTAAAATTATAAATATATAATTCAAATTAGAAGAATCAACACATAGTTACCCGTGTCAAGACGAATGCTAGCGAAATCAAAGTTTTTTTTAAAAAAGGACCATTAAAAAAATATGTCACTAAAATTCAAATTACTTTTATTCTTGACATTTTCAGTTGACGAATTATAAATCTTTACACATTGTTTGTTCTTGTAAAAAGAATTGTATGTATGTATGTTTGTGTGTGTGTGTGTGTGTGTGTGTGTGTGTGTGTGTGTGTGTGTGTGTGCGCGCGTGCATGCATCAGTCACACAAAATTCTTATATAACTGCTGAAATTCATTGAACGTTAAAAAAAATTTATAATAATTTATTCGAAACGTTATCAAAGATTAAAAATGAAAATCCTATAGCCGACATTCGAATTTAATGATGTTTTCAACTTTTTTTTTTCCAAATCGTTATTTAAACTTTTATCTTTAATACAAAGTTAGCGCAATTAAAACATTTTTAAAAAGTTGCTTTCCAAAAGAAATCAATTATTTTTTTCGCTGGAAAAATCAGTAGATCCTCTAATGCAGCAGATTACTTCTTCGTTGATTTGACAAGAAGCCAAATTAGAAAACCAAGAATCTTAGATATTTTCATATGAATTTAAATCCTAATAACATCGTCTCAACATCTTTATTTTACATTGTCCAAATGTATACCATGTTTCTTTCCAAACGGGATGTTATTAGAACTAAACCAAACGTTGTGCTTCTCTCTCCTTTTTAACTTGTGTTCAGTCATTTGCTTCTACTTTTATCATTTGTCATTCACTATCCGATATCATTGCTAATAATAAAAATATAAACATGCATAATGTGTGTTATATTTTTACAACGTTTTTAGTTTTGTTTTATGCTGTTATGATTTTGATTTCTTCGGCGTTCGTTAAATAAAAGTTAATGCTTGTATATAGGCTTTGCTAATTTAAAATAATTCATGCTATAAAAAATATCAGTTATTATAAATTGAAATCTTAGGACAAAATATCTCATGTTGAAGTCACTGTACAAATATTAGGTTGTTCGGAAAGTAATTTCGTTTTTTCCTGACAAAGGATTTAATTGCATTTTTCGCACCCAATTTCATACTTAAACCGCAAAATCATTTTATGTTTTAAGAGCTGATATAGCAAGGCTTGAGTGTGAAAAAGTGCAGCTGATTCTTCGCACTAGTTTTTGGATGGTGCCCTTTTAAATATGGAGAGCAATAAACAGCATTTTCGTCATTTTTTTCTTTTTTGCTATAAAAGATAAAAATGATGTTCAAGCCAGAAATAAATTAGCCAATATGTGTGGAGAAGATGTGTTAACAGTACATCAGTACCAGAACTGATTTGCAAAATTTTTCCTTCAAATGAGGAGGCCAAAAACCACCTCGATCAGTTTTTTTTACAGCAAAGACCAAAACTTTTATGAGCATGTAATTATGTTACTACCAAAAATATGGCAAAAGGTATTAGACCAGAATGGCAATTTTATAATTTAATAAATAATTTATTCATTAAACGAAAATTTCTTTTCATTTTGACAAAAAAAAAACGAAATGACTTTCCGAACAACCCAATAACTAGTGTTCAGTCATTTGCTTTTACATTTATCATTTGTCATTCACTGTTCGATATCATTGTTAATAATAAAAATATAAACATGCATAATGTGTGTTATATTTCTACAAAGTTTTTAATTTTGTTTTATGCTATTATGATTTTGATTTCTTCGGCGTTCGTTAAATAAAAGTTAATGCTTGTATATAGGCTTTGCTAATTTAAAATAATTCATGCTATAGAAAATATCATTTATTATAAATTGAAATCTTAGGACAAAATATCTCATGTTGAAGTCACTGTACAGATAAAACGTTATTTTAAAGAAAAAAACTGAAACTTTAAACTTATAAAAATAACTTTTATAAACTAAGAAAAGTGTTAAAGCAGGAAAAGGAATGAAATTTTAAATGGATCAATATAACTCAAAAGATATAGTCAAATAAGTTTCTGTGAATTTTTTATGAGCCAATATTGATTTGAAAGGGGAAAAAACATAAGGTTTTATGTTTATCAAGTTAAACTCTGATATGAAGACACATTAAGCAACGAAACATATCAGAATTTTTTGTTCAGTTTTGATTGCTCTTCCATTTTTTATTTTCGACAAAACTGTACACATGAACTGAAAAAATGTTCCCAAACAGCAACTGATAATTCAAAGTCAGGAGCATTTTTATATCATTTGTGGGAGTCTGTTTATTGTTTCATGTATACAACACAAGCTCTTTAATTAAATTTATTTTTAATTACAGAATAGATATCTTAGTAATGATATCTTTCTATTATTTTATTTGATTATGATTAGTGAAAAGTAGGCAGTTCACAGCATCTTTTTTTATTTCCTCTACAGCGCTTTACGGTCGGAAAGTACAACATTTCATGCCTTTACTACTAAAAAAAGTATTACTTTATTCTTCTTTTATAGATCTGCTACGGAATTTTTTGAATAATCGCTTTTCATGATAAAACTGCAATTCAAACTTGAAGCTATTATTGATTTCATTGAGAAATAAATCAACAAATATAAGATTTTTAGTCAAAAACTTAAGATCTAGAAAACCATTTAGCCATAAGTAAAGTTTTAAAAAATCCTTTATTTTAATTCTGTGCATGCAAAATTTTAACAAAATTTTCAAACATTAATTTTCCATAAATGATTCTTTGGCTAAACAAGGGAAAATTTAGAATTTTCTATTATTTTAAGCGAATTTTAAATGATTTATAATAAAAGTTTATTGACATAAATTCTTACCTGCTCAAATGCCCAACATAATTCAAATTCATTCATAGCAGTTGCTTTATTTTTCAGAAGAAAATCAACCTGAGGAAATACTTAAGCCAAAAGACGTAAATGATTATATCAGTAACTTAAAGAAATGTAATGATTCTTCTAATGAAACCTGTGAATGGACAAAAAATTATACGAGTCCAATAAATGAATATTATGGAATCACTTCCAGTAATTTCTCACCCCTTGCCGTTGAATCTGCTCCTAATCCTGTCACCATAAACACCACAGATATGAAAAAGAATGAAAATACTGGATGTAACTATCCAATTTTCACTTCTGATGGTGACAGAATGATGCCGTCTTATAGCTTTACAAATTCAACAACAAATAGTACCACTCCACATAATTCAGAACCAATGTATAATTCCAGAGGAAAATTC
The DNA here is from genome assembly GCA_026543055.1 of Argiope trifasciata. NCBI lineage: Eukaryota > Metazoa > Arthropoda > Arachnida > Araneae > Araneidae > Argiope > Argiope trifasciata. The sequence goes on along the minus strand of JAPMOQ010019658.1, from coordinate 684,976 downwards.
GAAACAAAAGCAAATTTACCTTGCAATATTCTATTGGTTTCTACCGGGCAATTCAATTGCTGTCAAATTGAAGAACAATATGTTTCTAATGGATTTTCAAATTATGAAAACAAAGAGTCCACGAGAAAAGAGCATTCATCATTGACTTCTAGAAATGTACAAAGTAATAACACGCAGTCTGAGAACATTGTTTGGGAAGAAGCAATCGCAGATAGAGCTCCTGAATTTTTGAGAAGGTAATTTGTATATTAGAATTTTTTTATTTATGCAATATAAATAACATATTTGTTGTTGAGTATGTATTATAGCGGTGTAAGGCCTATTTAATACCCATGTAATTTAGATTAGATATACACATAATACAAAACTCAAACCCTCTTCACACACATTGGAACGATATTCAGAATAAAATCCAATTCAATTTAATTTTTTTAAATATTATTTCATAAAATTTGTTGTAGGATTATGTTTTTAACATTAGCTTACAGCATAGTATTTAAAAGAATTCACATTAAAAGAAAAGTAATAAAAACAGAATTGTACCAAATATCAAATTAAATAATAATTTTTCAAAGTTGTATATGCAATAACCCCTTAGTAAAACAGGCCATACCTTAAAGATTCTATAATCCATCATGAAATAAATTGCAAATATAAAAATTGAGCATGATAATGCACCATCTTCTTATCGTGGTTACTTACTGTCTCAAAGCTCCTGCTTAATGTATAACCATTGCAGGAAGACCAAAAGAATATGCCCTCCATGAAAGGAAGCATTTTTCTTCTTCAGAACCGTACATAGTCAGACGTCTCTTTTTTCGTCTTCCACTCTCAAAAAGCACTTTATTTGTGTGAGGGTGGGAGGTAGGGGGGGGATTCACCTTCAGCGTTCTAAAAGACAACCGCCTCCCTCCCCTCTAAGATAACCACCTATTAGACAAAGCTCCCATCGAAGCGTAAGACACCAAAAATTGTGTTATAGAATTCTACTCCACAATCAAAAGTGTTTTTAATCCTCTTCAACTTCCAAGTACAGTATTCGATGTAAACTGAGTGCCACTCGATGACAACCACAAACTACTAGCAAGGCAAAAAATATTTCAACTCAGGAGAGAGTGTACCAATTTATGAAATAAAAATGAGAACTATAGAGTAACATATGTGGAAACAATTTATGCTATCTTTAAACAATCGACATGTAAGAATATATTTAATCCTGCTAAAAGAGTAGACAATTTACTCCCAAAAAAGCTGTTATTGTATTAAATATGTGAAAGCAAATCTAATAAAATCAATACATTTGGCCTCGCATAGTACACAGAATAAAAAGGAGCGTTAAAAAAAGGGAATGTTTAAACAAAAAAAGCAGAATATTAAGAAAATGAATATTTAAACGGAATCAAAAGAAACATGAAAAATATTTATAACACCAGATTAATATTCTGTGGTAAAAACAAATGCTGAGTTATATTTTAGAACAAATTACAATTTAAATTCCTTTTAGATTACAATATTAATTTATAAATCAAAATAAACATGCATACTTATTATTTGATAAATAATAACATTTTTTTAATATTGGAAAGTAGTTATCAAAGCAACAGGTGTAAAAACTGACCAAATAACGAAATTTAGTGATTCTCTACTAAACGATTTCTGTTCTTCATACAAAAATATACTCGTACATATATCTTTCATTGTGCGCAGAAAATTAATTTTCTAATGAGAATCATTTTAACGTATAAACCTTTCACGCTCTTGATGTCGTTCTGAACTTTGGAAAGAAAACCTTTATGGTTTAACAAATAAATAAATTAGTTTTAAGAAAATTTAAAATCATAAAAACAATGGAATACATATAATAATAAAATACATATTATTCTAAAGCAATTTAATCAACTTTAGAGTTCTGCTTACATCAAGTGAATGAAAAATAAATAGTTGGTAAATATAGTTTATAAAGTTTCTTAACGAGTAGCCAAATTTATTCTTTTCAAAATAAAAAATTTCTGTTATTTCTTATAGAAATTTTCTGCGTATTGATCAATTGATATAAATCAATAATTTATATCTTATCGTAGTAATCAATTTTAGAACAAGCTGTAACCGAAAAATTTGTCAATTGGTGGACAACAGTATTCAATTTTGTTCTTGGCTTCAAAATAGAAAGTGTGTTCAAAGATTCGTTAAGAAGGCCAAAGTAAGTTCCTTATGTTGGTTTTGAGCTAAAATCCTATTTTTCCTCTTTCGGCAGTTTTTCGCCTTCCAAAAAATTATATTTATCTTATGTTTTATGCACTGCTTTTGTTTTATTTTTCATCGTTTCCTGAATAATTATTCTGTTCCCAAATAAAAGTTGATTTTATTATTATTATTATGCAAGGGCAATGTGCAAGATGATGGAAGTACAAAATAATCCTGCTTTGCATGAATGAATCATGCTGCAAAAGTTAACTATGACTCAAAGAAGAATTATTTTAAGAAATGAAAATGTTAACTCTTTGGCCATCATTACAATTTATATTCAAACATAAATGCTCCCTCATAACCATCACTAACTTCCCTCCCTTCATTCTCCACTAAGACTGAACTAATCTCTGTTATTCTTACATATACCTCTTAGCGCCATTGCTCCGCAGCTACCGCTTTAAGATCATTTTCTGGAGTTTCTATACTTATTTTTATGGTGTGGGGTCGGCTACCTGCTGTCAATCATAGGAGAATTTGTATCCTGGCCTTTTGAACTCAATCATAGTTCCTGCTTACATGTCGCAATGCATGAAATTTCCGTGTACATTCTGGTCGATTGAAATAGTTATGGTTTATGGCACTTTCTTGTATCTCTTAACATTGTCATAAGCCATATAAACAAAACTGACAATCAATAAGTTTATGCTTAATTTCTCATTTGTATTTATATGATGACAGTTGCATTTCTTTTTTTTTTACTTTGATATTCAATTTGATATTTTTTCAAATATTAAAATAGCCGCTCGTATCAATAGAAGCCCATACATATTGTTACGGATTTCCTATATTAATCCGTCGGGTTCTTTTAAACTTGTATAGTGGGTGTGTATGGTATTAGAGATGAGATGAAGAGCACACAGAATGATCAGTCCTTTAGTGGAAACACAACACAGACGTTTATTTTCAGGACGAGACGAACACACAGCAGCACACAATAACAACAGTAACTCACAAGTAGTAACAATATCTGCAGTACTAGCTATAGTACTCGACGCTGCTTCCTCAATAGACTACAAGGCACACAGCTCAATTCAGCACTTGCTTGGCTTCGCCGCTTCTTGTTTTCTCTTCTGGAGGACTCGCTATCTGCTGTCGATTCCGACTACTACTACTCAGCTTGAAACGATGGCCCTTATATAGTCCCAAGAGGCGTGGCTAGAAATGTCTCGACCAATCAGGGCGCGTCTGGACATATCTCGGTTCCTGATGGACGAATCGGGAAAATTCTCGATGTTTCGGGTACTTTCCGTTTTGTCGCCAAAGTCGCCAAATTCGTCGCCAAATGGTCGCCAAGTTTGTCGCCAAGCTCTGGGATCATTTCTAAGAGCATCCACAGCATCCAGTAAAGAATACTGTAAAACATTCTTTCCAGTGAAGGAACCAATCATGCTGGGAAGCAGCATCACAGATACGTAACATTCGTAACATTGCCCCCCTCCTAAGGACTGCACGTCCCGGGCAGTACAACCCTCAGTTAGGAGGCTTCTACTTACAGGAATATCATATACGCACAGTAAACAATTAAATACACAAAATAATACTCGAAATCGCATACACAGTGAATAATTTCAAAATAAATACATGAAACTAATACAATTACAATACTGAAACAACAAAGTAAAAATTTAGAAAAGACAAATGAGTAACACGATTTACAAAATAATTATTGACCATGGTCTGAACTTAAAGGATCTTAATCGCCTTGGCCAAGGTAAGGGGCTAGCCTGTTACAGTGTATTACCTTCGGCTTTGAATGTGGTGATTTTTGTATCCGTACTACTACGTCATTCAATCTTTTAAGGACCGTATAGGGACCTTCCCAGTTGGTCTGCAACTTCGGGGAGAGTCCTTTGCGACGTTTTGGATTCCATAACCACACTTGGTCCCCTTCATGGAAATCGTGTCCCGTCGCTCTCGCGTCGTATCGAGACTTCATCTTCTCTGAAGCCATGCCGATTCTACCCCTGGCCAGATGATGCATCTCGTCCATCCTTGTCTGGAGTTTCTCAATGTAATCCTCAGGCGCCAAGGGAGCATCTGGAGGCCGCCCGAACAGTAGATCTGCCGGCAGACGAAGATCACGTCCGAAGAGCATCTGGGATGGGGAATAGCCGGTAGTTTCGTGAACGGCACTTCTGTAGGCAAGTAGGAAAAGAGGCAATTTCTTGTCCCAGTCTTGTTGACTGCTGGAAACCAGAAGAGAGAGACTATTCAAGATGGTCCTATTGAACCTCTCTACCATGCCGTCTGACTGAGGATGTAGAGCTGTTGTCCGAGTTTTGTTGATGCCGAGTATCTCACACAATTTCCTACAAACTGCAGAATCGAAGTTTCTTCCTTGATCGGAATGCAGTTGTAGTGGAACTCCGTATCTCGAAATCCAGTGTTGAACTAGAGTTTCTGCAACAGTTGTGGCTTCTTGATCGGGAATGGGATAAGCTTCAGGCCATTTAGTGAAGTAGTCCATGACAACCAGGATGTTGTTGTTGCCATCTGATGACCTGGGAAGTGGACCTAGGATGTCAAAAGCTATTCGCTCGAAAGGTGCTCCCACATTATATATCTGCAGTCTTCCTTTAGTTCGTTTTCCCGGACCTTTACGTGCAGCACAGGGATCACATGTGCGACACCACTTCTCCACGTCATTTTTTGCATTATTCCAGTAGAAGCGCTCTCTAACTTTTTGTAAGGTCTTCGTAACACCAAAATGACCTCCAGTTGGACTGCCATGGAGTTCCTTAAGGACTGTAGATATCCTCGTCTTTGGGAGTATTAACTGCCACCTGAGCGATTTTCCGTTGTCAGATTCCCACTTGCGATACAGTACACCATTTCTCAAATGGAGGGAGTCCCAAAGAGCCCAGTAACGTTTCGTTGTAGGATGAAAAGGGGCGATATCTTGCCAGCTAGGCTTTCCGTTTGATGACTCTTTAAATTCTATAATTGGTTTTATTTCAGGATCAGCTAGTTGCTCTTTTCGGATACTCTCGTCACTCCATGGGTCTAATTCCGATTTTGATGGAGTTACAACTTGGCGAATTACAGGACTTACCAAGCCAAATTTCTGCTCAACCCTAGAACAGTATTTGCAATTCTCTGAACAGGGTCTTCTCGAAAGAGCATCTGCGTTTCCATGAGCTGATCCTTTCCTGTGGCGAATTTCTATGTCGTATTCCTGAAGTCTTTGTATCCACCTGGCTATTTGACCTTCTGGATTTTTAAAATTCAGTAGCCAGGTTAATGAAGCGTGGTCGGTACGAAGCAGAAACCTTCGACCGTAGAGGTAAGGATGGAAGTTCGCTACGGCTTTTACGATAGCAAGAAGTTCCTTCCTGGTCACACAATAATTCCTTTCCGGTTTGGACAGACACTTACTGAAATAGGCAATGACGCGCTCCTGCCCATCTATTTCTTGGGACAGCACAGCTCCAATGCTTTCCTGGCTTGCATCCGTATCCAGAATAAATTGTTTTCCAACTTCAGGATATGCCAAAACTGGAGCCGATGTTAGGGCGTCTTTGAGCTTGTTAAAGGCGTTCTCACATTCGTCAGTCCAGATGAATTTCTGCCTCGCCTCGGTCAGCTTATGGAGTGGTCTAGCAATTGTTGAAAAGTTCTTCACAAATTTCCTATAATACGTGCATAAACCTAAGAAACTTCGAAGTTGGTGAGCATCCGTTGGGCATTTCCAGTCTTTCACGGCCGATATTTTATCCGGGTCTGTTTGAACACCTTTTGCCGAAATAATATGCCCAAGATAAGCGACTTCCCGTCTAAATAGGTGGCACTTGGAGGGACTTAACTTCAGGTTAGCTTGCTTTAGTCTTTGTAGTACACGCCTAATGTTTTGAAGATGTTCTTCGAAAGAACGCCCCATGATGATGATGTCATCGAGGTAAACTAGGCAAGCTTCGTAAGAGAGCCCTTCAAGAACTGTTTCCATAAGGCGTTCGAATGTTGCCGGCGCATTACACAAGCCAAAAGGCATAACCTTAAACTGCCACAGTCCCTGTCCTGTGGTGAAAGCCGTCTTCTCTTTATCTTCAGGATGGATTTCTACTTGCCAATACCCGCTCTTAAGATCCAGGGTGGAAAACCAGGTATTGCCAGCAAGGGTATCGAGCGTATCATCTATCCTTGGCAAAGGATAGCTGTCCTTCTTGGTAACATCATTTAACCGGCGGTAGTCCACACAAAATCTAGTAGAGCCATCTTTTTTCCTCACTAAGACGATGGGGGGATGCCCAAGGACTTGATGACGGCTCAATGATGTCATTTTCTCGCATTTCCTGAATTAGTGTTTTGACTTCTTCTTGCTTAGCGATAGGTAGTCGTCTGGGGTGCTGCCTTATAGGAGGGTGATCTCCCGTATCAATTCGGTGTTTTACTAGTTTAGTCCTTCCAAAATCCTCAGATGTTCGAGAAAATAAGTCTTGGAATTCTTTTACCAACTCTCCAGCAGCACACCTCTGGCTTTCATCCAAATCAGTATCCTTCAGCAATTCTCGGACTAAATCGTCTGAAGAAACGTCCTGACTATTGTACTTTCGATCTACGCAAGTGACTGGAGCACAAGCTGCTAGCACCTGTCCTTTCCGGATAATTTTTGTCTTATTACTGATGTTAGCCACTCTCACTGGAATAACTGGCTTTGAAAGGTCCACTACCGAAGAAGCTACCAGCACTCCTTCTCTGGGACTGCCTATGTCAGGATAGTCCATTATACCAAATCGGAATTTTCGGTTATCTGCTATCAAACCGGGTATTACACATTCAGTCCTTGGCGATAAAGATATGTCAATTTTGGCTATTATTTTCTGGCTGGATTCGAGTTCAGCTCGTAGTCCAAAAAGAGTTATGTCTTCAAATTTCGAAAACATTTTACTATTTCCAAAATCCAGTTTAAAGTCGTATTTCTGGAGAAAATCCAGTCCGAGAATACAAGAGTCGGTAATTTCTGCTACAAATGCCGTATGGTGGTAGTTGACATTTCCAAAGCGTATGGTGAGATTGACTTTCCCATGAACATGAATCTTGTCTCCCGTCACTGTCTGTAAGGTAATGTGGGGCGGCGTCCATATCATCTTAACTTTTAATTTCTGGGCCAGATCTTTTCTTATTATTGTCACATTAGCTCCAGTGTCGACAACCATACGGCACGAAATATTACTAATCTGACCTATCACATAAAGTCCATTGTCGCCGCCACTTAATGAAGATATATGAAACACTTTGAAACGGGGCTTTTGACTGTCTGGACACCTCCGCCCCACGAGATGGCCACATACTAGTTTCCCTGATGTGGTGGAAGATTATTTCCGCCACCCCTAGGTGATCGGCAATTTCTACTGGCGTGTCCGACTTTACCACAAGTCCAACATTGAATTTCGGTATTACAGCCTCCTTTACGGTCGTTTAGCCTCCGGATTTCTCGTCGCAGCTCTTGGATTTGAGATTCCGAATCCGGAGTGGAAACTGATCGGATTGTGTGCCGATCCTTACGTGTGGCTAATTGGGCAGCCTCTATTTTATGTGCATAAACTAATGCAGATCCGATGTCCTTGATATCTTCTAGTCTAAGAGCTTTCTGCGTCTCCGGATCCCGCACACTATCGATGAAGTGCTGGAGAGCCAGATCTTGTCGTGTCTCAACCGGGCAATCCGAAAATGCAAGATGGGAAAGTCGCTGAATGTCGGCAGCCAATTCTTGGAGACTCTCCCCCGCTTTTTGATAGCGGGATTTTAGCTGCAGTCGACTGTATTCCTTAGTGCACTTCTCTCCAAATCGCAGCTCAAGAGCACTCAGTAGGGCTTGAAAATCATGTCTTTGTTCATCGGTAAGAGTCTCGAGGATGTCAGCCGCGTCTCCTCTTAATGAAGCTGCTAAGTGGAAAGCTTTGGCTTGAGGATTCCATCCATTAGCTTCTGCTACCATCGTAAACTGTGTATTGTACACCTGCCAGGATGTTTTTCCATCGAAAGTCGATAATTTAATCATTGCTAAGGAAGGTGCAAAAGTCACTTTAGATTCCTCATGCCCATTTGAAATCTGTTGCTTCAGGCTTTCGATCTCTTTTCCAAATTTCTGTTCAAATTCTTTTCCGATATCTGCTCGAACCTTCTGGTCCAGATTTTCTTCTATCTTCTCGATTATTTTCTGTTCAATAATTTCTTCCATTTTATTAACTTGATCTTCTATTCTTGAGAAGTTCTCTTCAACGTGAGTAATTCTATCACCCATACTGGCGAGTTTTTCCTCTAAAATTTGATTCGTCGATGAAATTTCTTTCTTTAGTTCACTCTTCATTTCTTCTTGTCCAGCTTTTATTACGTTCATGACAGCAAAAAGCTTTTCGAACTTGTCGTTTTCTGATTCCGACATTTTTGCTTGGGATCTCGTCAGCACCATACACTGTTGACCACTACCCCACTTCTGACACCAAAATGTTACGGATTTCCTATATTAATCCGTCGGGTTCTTTTAAACTTGTA
>JAPMOQ010019658.1:646273-675834 GCA_026543055.1 Argiope trifasciata | reverse complement strand
TTTTGATTTGAAGAGCAATAAAGGTGGTAGGTAGAGCCTTTAAAGGTGGTAGGAAAAAATATTTTTGCTTGTTTGTTTGTTTATTACTGTAACTATGTGATTATAGCATAGTCAAACATTTATTATTTTTTATTTCACATCAAAAGCGAAGTTTTTAGAAAATAAAATGCTGTTTAAAATAATATTTAAGTCATAAATTTTCTATATATCTTATGTTTATTTTTATTAGGCATCCTTTAAGAGCATAGCCAATACTGTTGAGGTTGAAATAAATCAAATTTTAGGTAAGTATTTTATTGATCTTACAACATAATTTGAAACTTTTTTATATCTATTTCTTAAAATTAAGTTTCTAATATATTTTGTTTCATAAATGCTGTATCTAAATAGAAATGGTGAGGAAAATGGCATAAATTGTAGCTAAGGATTTTGCAAATCAGTTATCGAGCGAGTAAGAAACTTATAACAATTGGAATGAAGTATTAACCCCCGCCCCCCATTCTTAAATTAGCTTTGAAAAATGATGAGTGGTATTTTACGACCAAGACGTCTCAGCTAACACCTAATGTACTTTAGGAGGTTTGTCTCAGCGCAATGGCTGAATTACTTTTTTCCTCTTCTTCCCTCTTTTTATAAAAAAATTGGCGAATTTGCAATACAAAAACGAACAGTGTTTCAAAATAAATATTTATAAAAAAATGCATTTAAAATATAATTTTTTAAAGAAATTTTTAAAAAGAAGAAGAATTTTTAATTGCTCCAAAATTTTAATATAATTATTAGAATCGCATTTCCGAAAATTAGTCGTTTGTTAATGAGAAATTCTAAACGAAAGAAAGAGTGTATTATCAAACAAGCTTATGTTTCTGTGAGCGTTTAAAGGAGATAAAATAAAAATTAAATTTGAAATAAAAAGAAAGAAAAAAATCAAGAGGTGAATCTTAGGAGGGAGAAAAGAATAAAATTGCGTAAGTTTGCCACACGACAAACCAAAGCTATTAAGATATATACTGTCACTCTAAATAGGGAAAATGTCGCTTTTCGTCCTTCTATTTACTTATACATAGTGAGTGAATTTTTACTTTTTCGAATATTATTTGGAATGTAACCTTTCGCTCCTAGTTGTTAGTTTAATTTCTGTTTTCTTCTTTCGTTTTTATTTATTATTATAATTATTATTGCTTCTATTTTTCATTGATTACAGAGTGTAATAATAACAAATTAGATTAAAAACGAAAGTGTATGTGTATGTATGTATGTATGTGTGTATATATATATATATACACACACACACTCACACATTTTTAGCAAGCCGCCTTTGACTATTAACTGATTCGATATGAATATTGGTTGTGTTTTATTTAAATTAAGTCTCTTGTGTACAACTTGATGGTTATGATCTTTATTTCTTCAATAAATTGTTAAGAGAAATCAAAGACATGTTATTTTAATAATCTTATGCTTGTTCCATTCGTTACATACAAGAAGCATTCTAAGTCCCATGTCCACAAAATGCCATCAAATATCAAATTCTTCTAATTTTAGCAGAAATATATGTGCACTTTCTTATTCTTTATACAAACTACATAGACATTAAAGAGTCCCTTTTTCTTTACCTTTCAACTGTGGTATAAAATTTACTGTTAAATATTTAATGTAACAATGAAAACAGTTGGAATTTCTTCGCAACATCAAAAATTATTTTCGAAAACTAAGTAAGATAATATTTTTAGATATTACCAGATTGAAGAACAATTTAAATTATTATTAAATTCGTAGCAGTTATAGAACAATTTTTAAATAATATTAAAATCAGTTTTGTTCCATAATATTTCGGTATTTGTTGTGGGTAAACACCAAGTTCTAATTTAGGTTTTAATTAATAAAAATTCTAATTAATGTTTCAAAAAATATCTCTGATATGTATATTCTGAAATAGTAAAATAATACCCAGCTAAATTTGATAGCTCTGAATCAAATGGTTTGCCATGTACAGAGCCAAAATAAATCAACCCACAAACATTTTCCTTTAATAATAACAAAGTTGGAATATGATTATTTTTTCTTCTCTAGCACCTACATTTCTTTTTAAAAACAATTTAAAACTCGCATACAAAGTTAATAAACAACAAATTGTGCTGCACTGTGAATTGGTAGGATTTATAGTATTTCCTACTTGAAAGCTTTTGTTTGAAATTTGCTTAAAATTGAAAGAAAACATTGATGATTTTCGCTGCTTTTCATTTTTAGATGGGATTGTATGCATTAACTGGGAAAGGAAAGATGAATATGAAAACTTATCTGTTTTTATGATACTTCGTAACAGGATTCTTATTTTAAACTAAAATTTTGATCAAACTGAAAAAAGTTATTAAAATTATATCCCATCATCGACCTAGGATCAGAAAATCCTCTAAGATTAAGTATTATATCCGATGGATCAAGTGCACAAGCAATAGAAGATGCATTTAATGAAGTGTTTCGTGGTCGTGTGTTGGCTTCTGTGATTAATGTGGATCTGGACACGATTCCAGCTCTACCAGTCGGGAATTCAGCGGGCCTGCAAGCAGCTGGAATGAAAATAAATTACGCCAGACAGTACAATTTAGTCCTCGAAAATTCGGTGGTAGTGTCGACTTCAGTTCAATTGAACCAATCTGTTTCACAACGGTAAGAGACATCAAATCCTCATTTTTCACCTTCGTTCTTTTCTTTTTTCTCGTTCTTTTCCATTAGATCTTACAAAATGCCCTATGTTACAAATAATCAAACATTTACTATTGAAAATTTTATACTTATATTTCCTTGATATAATTATCTAGTTACTAATTTTAAAAAATTTTTCTTTAAAAGTACCACTGGAAATAATTGTACATTAGAAATGCACTATATATTGAGACCAATCATAGCTTTTAAAACGCTATTGAAGAACCAGAATTTGCGGTGTTAGCAGAATAATACTAGATACGAAACTAATGTGAAAAGAGGTTTATCAAATTAAGAGAATAGCATTGACTAACCCCATTACCTATAGTAAGGTATTGAGTTTGTTTTTTTTATCTTACTTCTGGCGCATCAAGACCAAGTGGCAGTTACGAAAAGTGCAATCCTGGAACAGAAGCTCGCCAATTCGATTCCTTTGTAGTTAAGTACTATTTTAAGTAACAATTCTAACATTCCAAAGTTGAACTAAACAACGTTGAAGAACACAATTTATTGCAATACAACATTAGATTTGAAGATTGAGTTTCTTTTATTTTTCCGACAGATAGTTTCGATACCTTGCTTATCCAAAAATGAGGATATGATAATGCAATAAACGTAGAAAATATCAAAATCGATCTTAACTAAGTTATTAATAGAATACTTATTAACATTAATCAACAGACTGAAATTATTAATTAACAATACAGCGCTTTATTGCTCAGATTGCATCATGGAAGCTTCGTCTGCGATCACATTCTAAAAGTAGAATTCACTCGACTGACTTTCCTGTGCTTGTTTATATACATTCTTCGCTCCTGTGCGTGTTTCCCCGTTTATATACATTCTTTGCTAGTAATAGGATTATCATCAAAATTCTTGTACTTTCGATAATCCTAGTTTTTGTAACCTCGTTTCTTGCTAAGACTGCAGATCATTGACTTGTAACATTGAACATCCATTAATATGTCTATAAAACTATCTTCTATGTTAAAAGAAATAATATTACTAATTATCTTTTGTTCTCATTTCTTTTTTCACTGTTTCATCAATTAAACAACACAATTATTTTTTTATTTTCCATATTTTATTCTTCGAATAAGGAGAACATTTATTTTAAACTCCGGGGAAACAGATAATTTTAAAAGATAATCCTTTTGCTATCGATTGAAATGAATGATAATCAATAAAAACGAGATTATTACAGAAGCAAAATCGAAAAATATCTGACAATACATCTTTTTCAAACTGAAAAAATTATGTTTCAGTTTAAAACTTTAGCTTGCAATCTAAGACAGATTACAGGCCGTGTAAATCGCATCATTTTTTTTAAATTTTACAGCTAATGAATACATTATAACGTCGAGCCTTGTTTTCTTCTCCTTCAAATGGAGTATAATATTGAGAATTATTTAGCTTCATTCTACTGGAGGAAGCTCATTTAAAATGAAGCTCAAAATTCCTTCCACAAATAGAAAAATTATCAATTATATCTGTATCATTTCCGAAGAATTACTCTCTGTATTTCAGCGGGTTCCGAAAATTATTAATGTAGATAAATTATTTAAGTATTTGCATTTATTTTTATTATGATTAACTTTATTTACGAAGGCATGTGAAAGATTTTTTATTAAATTTTAGATGGCAATTAACGACTGTCATTAACTTGGATGATCCTAATTTGAAATTAGATCTGCATAATTTTACTGCTACAATGCCAGTTCCGAATGAGTATGTTATGGAAGCTGAGAGACAAACTTCCTCGAATTATCATTTGCGGTATTATGGTCTAGCCGTGGACATCAGACAGGCAATGGATGCTGTCACTAAAATGACATCGTGTGATGTACAAGAGTTCCTGACTGGTGTTAGTTATTGCAGTACATTAAAATCTGCAGCTCTTATTTTGGCAGGCATATACAAAAAATATGTGATTATATGAATATCCTTATAATTTTAAATAAACGCAAATAGCATTTTAAGTTCATCGTATTTATTGGAATTTAGAAATAAAATGCTCATATGTGAAATGTCTTACACTAAATTATGTGAACGGAAACTGGTTGTATCTCACGCTATTGTGTGATTATATTGTAAAAATATTATACTGATATTTTATCAAAGAAAGAGGAAATATATATATTTAAAAAGTCTGCATACTATCCACTAATCATGAAATCGTGAAATTGAGTTTCGTAGATATTTTTCGATACGTTATAAGCTACATACAAAATATTTTATCCATTTTCATGCAGAAGATTACTTCTATTCACTGCACATTTATTAATTACTGATTATATCTGCCTAAATATTTCTTTAAGCTGATGTACATGTTTATTTAACACAACAAAGTCACCATTTATTTGGTTACAAACCCTAATCATATTATTTTAATATGTTTAATTCATAGTTATGTCATCTTTTCCGTTCAAAATTAAAATAATATCATTATAGTAATTTTTTTAATCTCCTTGAAAAGATGAAATTGTTATAATGCAACATAATTAGCCCAATGGAAAACAATATTGTTTTGAAGCTAATCATCCACATCACTCCTTGTTACACCAATGCAGTGATGCCATCCACGCCATTCAATTGTTTAGCTCAGCTGTATAGAAAGGTCATTTTCAAGTGCCCATTGAACGCTTCATTTTAATCCTTATAATAGAAAACAGAATATATTATTTTTAAATTCTCCTTTTTAGAATACCATGAACTGATGGCACATAGTACATAACAATTCAACTGAGGCTGACGTCAAATCTCATTGACCTGAAAACATGAAACTAAATAGCATTAAGAATTTCTAAATTGGAAATTTACTCACCTATCCTTAGGTTCTCTTGTCTCTGGATTGCCTATTCATTAAAATATCAAATTTAAAATAATATTTATAAAGAAACCAAAGCAAAATTTTCTAGCATATCTCTACTGAAGATGTTATAACCCTCCTTCGTACATAACCTTGATGAACAATAATTGCACATTATTAAATACAATTATCAATTAATTATTAGTTAATGTTTAGTGTGGATTTTTCATTTTTATTCATTCTATTTGGATCTTCCACGATTAATTTCTGCTATTTAATAATAAATACTCAAAATTCGAATGTGAGTTTTAGTTTGAAAGAAGCATCAATTGAAACCGGAATTTGAAATAGAGTTGAGTATATTTAATCACAAAATCACACACCTAATTTCATGTATTTAAGTCATTGTATTTTTGAGTTATCAACGTTTCGTTAAAAATGGAATAAACTTTCTGAGAAATACTCTTTAATATAGAATAAAACATAGCCTATTAAAATTGCTTCCTCATTTCAGATAAAGAAAATGATTTCACAAATTACACCAAAGTTTTTAAAGCTCGATAATGAAAATTAGGTTTTTATTTTCAAGCTCATATCAGTATAGAGAATCTGAACTCAATTTTATGAACTGTAGCATTTTCCTTTTTTATTCGTTTGTTCCTGAAGATATAAAAGCACACAGCTCTAATTTTTCTATTATTTGATTTTTTTAATATTAATTATTCCTTTTTTTTTTTTTTTTTGCTTTAGTCTTTTCTAATTTCAAATAATGATAATGTTTATAACTGCTTCTTGAGAACTACAACAGGCCTCTTGAAATTTAGGAAATAATTTTAATTCCAATTTAAACCCTTTTTAGAGGAACTTTACCCCCCCCCCCTCCACATCTCCTCCAAAAAAGAACAATTTGGTTTTATCTATAAATAAAATTATACTATAAAAAATACTAAACTGTAATCAGTAAAATTTACTCTCAAAGAATATGTTTTATTGCTTAATTTCAAGCGGTTTAAATTCCATTCTTACTTTGCTAAAACATATAATATTTGTTAATTTTCATTAAATTTTTAAAAAATTGAATGGTATTCTATTAATTAAAGTGCTTAAAAATTAGTTCCAAATTAACACTTTCAACACCTATGCAGTATTACATTAACTTAATAATACTTGGACATATGTGATTGAGTTCATGGGACATGAGAACCGGCTTTTTGAGTGAATCAGCGAAGATTTATCATACATTCATAGACAAAGTTAATTCATTACTCCTTTCAGCTATAATCCCAATAAAATTAACTGAATCTATCGTTACCATACAATTTACTTTTATGGAAAATGAGACCAACTCAAGAATTTCTAAAACCGGCAGCTGTAACATGCGAACAAAAAAATGCAAGTGGTGATAAATTGTCTTCATTTTTCCAAACGTGAAATTTTTTTTAAATTAATGTTTCTATCTAGATCAAAGCAACATTTGTCTCACCAAACAACAATTATCAGAAAGAAAAGAAAGTTTTGATTTTGCGTTAGAAATGGCCTATTTGTTTGATTTTTGATGTCGATCTTACATTCTGTATGAATGTTACTTATTAAAGTTGAAGTATTCCCAACATTGTCAATTTTGAAATGTTGAGCACTGGACCACCTGCCCCTAATCTAGCAAAAGGGTAACCTAAAAAAATACAGACAAATGTAAATTTTTTTCATCACATAAATGACAATTCATTATGACTATTGCTCCCCGCTTGTTGCTACAATTTTTAATCACTATATCACAAAGCCCATTCAAATGTTGGGAACTGAAAACGACATTGTATTTTTCTAAAACTAGAAAAAGCTTATGTAAGCTAAAAAGCGATTGCTTGCAAAATAAATCGACATCGTAACTAAATCATACAATATCATTGACATCATACTTCTTTTCTTTATAAAGACCATAGTGCAACTGCCGAACAATGAAAGTAAACAATGCTATGCACGATACTTAATTTTTTTGAAGCTATAATGATTGAATGATGTACAAGTTGCATTCCGAAATAAACGCTTTCTTCCACATTTATGGCCAGTATTTCAAAATTTAAAACTAAGCATATCTCTGAAAATTTTCTAGATAGAAACGTGAAATTTTGTACGTATAGATAAAAATAAGAGAAAAAATGTACTAATTAACACTTGAAATTATGATGGATGTATAAAAATTTAATTTTCGTAGAATTGCCTACCTTATTTAATGAAATTTTGTAATTCGAAGTGTTTCGATGCAATATTTAAAAAATTATTTCTTAGGGCATCTTTTTGATGCTTTATTAGAAGAAAAAGTGACTTCAGAAACCATGTTAACATAGCTGTAAAATTATTTTTATTTTAAAGCCTAATATTGAAATATTTACCATTGTAATTTCAATTTTGATTACGATAAAGGTCCAATCTATATAAATCTATAGTTTTTGCAAAAAATTTAGGGGCGAAAAAAGAACAAATAAAATGTAAAGTAATATATTTTATTTTTAGCTTTCTCTCGTGTATAGATTTAAGACAAATTGAAAATTAGTTACAAATCATTGACAGCGCTTTTAAGAAAATAGGCAGAAATTTGCTACTACATTACCTGCGAATAAAACTTTAGATGATACTGAATCTGAGAACTAAATGTTTTAATGGAGAACTATAGATGCATTTACATGTCGATTGAGGGTACATTGGATTGTGTATAATTGTCTGACGGTAAATAAGCAAGAAAATGAGGTAATATATTTCAAATTTCAAGGAATATTAATAATTATTAACATTTTCTTATAGAAAATATGTTTTTTCTTCCTGAGAATGAACCAACATTTATTTTTTGAATTATTAATATGATTCCTATCTTATTTTAGACAAAGCGCTTAATAATTCGAAAAAAAACAAAAAACATCGCAGCTTATTTGAACAATTTTAACATAAAAAATATATTAGCTCATTTCAAGCAAAAGCTTGGGGAATATACAGACACGAATACATAAATAGAAATTGAAAGAACTAAGCATTATTGATATCCACTTAAATTTTAATTTAAAGCAGTTTCTCTGTATTTTTTTCATTTTGTTAAAAAAAGTTAAACCGTAAGAGATATAAAGATTAAATTCTCATAAAACTAAAATTTATACTTCACTTTATTAGATGAATTTGTATTACGCACATCAAAATTATTAATGCCTTTTGTGCGAGAAAATTAAAATCGTGTTCCTTTATAATAATTTTTTAAATCAAATTTCTCACATTTCATTTATTACTTTAAACTCTCATCTAAAATGCAATTAAGGGTAGACAGCCTTTTTCTGACGGAAGCTTCGTCTCGTTTTCAAGGACATGGAGTATCATTATTAATCTTAACTGTGATTGATTACCATTTGGCGCCAAATCTTTGCATGCAATTATATTTATTAGTTAAGAAAAAATTAGTTTGATGTTGTTTACTTTAATAGAAATATTTTTAAAATAACAGAAATAAGGAAAGTTAATCAATTAAAGAAAATGGTTCTACAAATTACGTCACTAATTTTTTAAGCTCTATAATGGAACATTGGTTTTGAGGCTCAAGCTCATATCAACATATAAAATCTGAACGCAAATTTGATATTTTATGAACTATAGAATTTCCTTTTTTATTCGTTTGTTCCTCAAGATATAAAAGTACAACGCCTTAATTTTTCTACTGTTTGGCATCTTTTTATACTAATTATTCTCTTTTTCCTTTAGTCTTTTCCGATTTCAATTAATGATAATGTTTATAACTGCTTTCTGAGATCTACGATATAACTCTTCAAATTCAATAAATAATTTTAATTCCAATTTAAGCCCTGTTTGGAGAACCTCCTCCATAAAAAAGAATAACCTGAGTTTATCTTTAAAGTATTTGAATGAAATTCTACTATAATAAGTATAAAAATGTGGACAATAAAATTTATTCTCAAAGGATATAACATGTTTTGTTGCTTAATTTCAAGCTGTCTAAATTCTCTTTCCTTTGCTAAAACATATAACATTTATTAGCTTTCATTATACTTTATTTTTAAAAAAATAGGATGGCATTCTACATTAATTAAAGTGTTTTAAATTGATTCTAAATTAACACCTTCAACATCTATGCATAATTACATTAACTTAATAATACTTGGGCATATGCGATTGATTTCGTGGGACATGAGGATTGGCTTTTTGAGTTAGCCAGCGAAGTGTTATTAAATAAGATAAATAGATAATATTTAAAGATAATAATAGATAAAGTTAATTTATTACTTAATTCAAATATAATCTGAATTAAAATTAACTGACTCTATCGTTACCATACAATATACTTTTGTAGAAAATGAGACCGACTCAAGAACTTCTAACAACGGTAGCTGTAACATACGAACAAAAAATTTGCGAGTGATGATAAATTTCTTACACGAAGAATTGTCTTCAGTTGCAATTCTGAAATAAACACTTTATTTCACATTTATTGACAATCCAAATTTAAAACTAAGCATATCTGCAAACTTTCTAAAATGTGAAATATGAAATTTTGCACTTTTATTATACTAAAAATTACACCAAATTATACTAAAATTACACTTAAAATCATAAGGGAGACAAAAAAAATTTTTTTGTACAATTGCCTACCTAATTTAACGAAACTTTGTAATTCGAAATATGTTTAGATGCAATATTAAAAAAAAAAAAAAAATATTTTTCTGCAACTCCTTAATGTTTTTTTAGAAGAAAAAAAAAAGACTTCAGATTCACCGTGTATTACCTTGTTAAAGGGTAAAATATACAAAGATAAGAGGTGGCTTACATAAATTGGTCTTTAAAACCTTTATAAATATTTATATTAGTGAAATAATGTATTGATTTTACTGTTATTTTTTTCATTCCTAAAAAGTATATAGTATTGCGAGACATAAAAACCGTATTTATTGAGCACTAGCCGCCTTTGGCGACCAGCTGGTTCGCTATGAGTAAAGCGTTCTACAATTGTCCATTAAATCACATATTCATTAGCCTTGAAGTAATTCCATTGATTGATCTGAAATTAATATTTTCTTTAAGACTAGCCGCCTTTGGCGACCAGCTGGTTCGCTATGAGTAAAGCGTTCTAAAATTTTCAATTAAATCCCATATTCATTAGCCTTAAAGTAATTCCGGGCATTGATTGACCTGAAATTAGTATTTTCTTTAAGATGATGGACGGAAAGTTCTAAAAGTACACCTTTTCCTAGTAATATTCTTTAATTTTATAAATCCGTCAGTTTTAACCATCGGTTATGCTTCCAAAATATTAAAAAAAATTTCGATGATGTTGCCAAAATATTAAATGTTTTTTTAAAGAAAGCGAGAAAGGGAAAAAAAGTATTAAATTAATGATTCAGATATTGCAAACGATAACATAAATATGCCATTCAGTCGGGATTTCAATGCATATCCTGTCAAAATTCAATCAAGTTTACCGTAAATGAAGAAGATTTATTGAGTTAATGATATACATATTGCAAACGATTGTAGAAACCTTTGCTTTGCATTTATTTTTCAAAGAAAATATCACATTTTATATTTCTTTTATTTTATCCAGTCACGTGCTGAAAGTTGCATTTCTGTAGATTTATTTTGCGATGATATTTTTTTTATTTGAACTTCCGGCTTCTTTTATTTTATCCAGTCACGTGATAAAAACATGGTTAAAATATTTCTTTAAAAATTCATTAAAAATAGAAGTTTACATTATAAATTTAAAAAACTGATACCATTAGAAAGCTAATTTTTTTATCTTTAAATTGATATAAAAATCATGTTTGTGCAATAATATTTTCGGAAGTTACAGCGGAAAAACATCGAAATTTCGCTTAAATTTTAATTAATTCAAATTCTAATTAAAAATTCGAAAAAAGGGCTCCGAGTTGCACATTCTGGACCTCCAAGGTATACATGTACCAAATTTGGTAGCTGTAGGTCCAACGGTCTGGCCTGTAGAGCGCCAACACACACACACACACACACACACATTGAGCTTTATTATAAGTATAGATGATGGACGGAAAGTTCTAAAAGTACACCTTTTCCTAACAATATTCTTTACTTTTATAAATCAGTCAATTTTAACCATCGGTTATGCTTCCTAAATATTAAAAAAAAAAAAAAAATTCGATGATGTTGCCAAAATATTAAATATGTTTTTTAAAGAAAGCGAGAAATGGAAAAAAGTATTTAATTAATGATACAGATATTGCAAACGATTACATAAATATGCCATTAAGTCGGTATTTCAATGCATATCCTGTCTAAATTCAATCAGGTTTACCGTAAATAAAGTAGATTTATTGAGTTAATGATATAGATATTGCAAACGATTGTAGAAACCTTTGCTTTGCATTTATTTTTTAAAGAAAATATCACATTTTATATTTCTTTTATTTTATCCAGTCACGTGCTGAAAGTTGCATTTCTGTAGATTTATTTTGCAATGATAATTTTTTTTTATTTGAACTTCCGGCATTCTTTTATTTTATCAAGTCACGTGCTAAAAAAAACATGGTTAAAATATTTCTTTAAAAATTCGTTAAAAATAGAAGCTTAAGTTATACATTAAAACACTGATACCATTAGAAGGTTAATTTTTTAATCTTTAAATTGATGTAAAAATCCTTATTGTGCTATCATACTTTCGGAAGTTATAGCGGAAAAACGTCGAAATTTCGCTTAAATTTTAATTAATTCAAATTCTAATTAAAAATTCGAAAAAAGGGCTCCGAGGTGCACATTCCGGACCTCCAAGGTATACATGTACCAAATTTGGTAGCTGTAGGTCCAACTGTCTGGTCTGTAGAGCGCCAACACACACACACACGCACACACACATTGAGCTTTATTATAAGTATAAATATAGATGATACCGGTTTTTTTAACGTTTTCTATGAAACACGGCTAAAAAATTTACAATAGAATTTTTTTTAATGCAGAATTTATTTTAACATTTAAGAAGTTAGTTTTGATAATAATTGTTTTATAATTAATTTAGTTTTATGGTTTTTAATACAGTTTACGTCGAAAAAAATAAAATGCAATTTGAATAAAAATAATGTGTAGATAATACAATCTAGAATACACATGATTGACAATCGAAAAGCTGGTTGCACCTCTTTTTTAACAATTTGTACTCCTTTATTTTCAGAAATTTTTATTCAATTTTTAAAAATCTTTGTTTTAAATTGATTGAGACTTAGTAAATATTACTGGTATTTTCTAGTTTTTTTTTGTTTGTTTGTTTTTTGCAAATTTATAAGATTATATTTTCGATTACAATGATTTAAATTCTTTTTTTATATGCTTCTAGATCACTTTATAGGAGAAGGGAATAAAGCAGAAGAAATTTAATGTTAAATTGGTAATTTATTTAACTTTAATAAATTAAAAATATTACAAAGAAAATCAGTTTATTGCAAAAATGAAGAAACAAATATTTTTAATGCAAACATTATAATTTCTTCCCGTTAAATTCCGAAATCCATGAAAATTTAATAAATGAAGTATTTTTTCTTTGCTAACTATAATATTGATGTTATGTAAACAAAAGTATAGATATATACGTGATGCCAGCCTTCAGATTGTCTGCCATACATTTAAAAAATTTTTGCATTTGGATGAATTTTTGTTCATCACCCAAGATGTTTTTAAAAATACATGAAGCTAATCATTTATCATTGGTAATTGATTTTAAATATCCCTTTAAATTTAAAAAAAGCTTGAAAACAAGCCGCAAATCTACTTTTAAAAAATTCTACAATCATTCAGTTCTACAATCAATAACGCAATTCTCATGCTAATTAGACACAGAAAAATTAATTATGCGAATATCAAACAGTTTCAATCATGGAAAAATAATAAGCATGGTGTTTATATCCATTTAAGAATATCAGGAATGAAATTTATTCGGAGTGCTGAATACCTGCAGAAACTTGTTTTCAAAAGAAATCTTGTTTTCGTACAATAAGACAAGATAGCAATAGTCATAATCTTGCGATAAGACCGGAACTTTGACTCTTTGTGAAATGAGAAATTGTCTGCATATGATCAATAGGTTCCGTTGCCCGCCAGAACTATTTGTGGGAGGTTTGTTCCAAGAACATGCATCATTGTGCAAGGGATTTTCCCTATCCCTATGAATAACTGAGTTCTTGTTTGAGAGCTTCCATTGGACAGATCATATCTATTGTAACTTTCTATCTTGATTACAAGAGTTGTAGTTGAAATATCACCAATAAAATTATATTAAGGATTTGAATCACACCCTTCTTTGAAAAGTATTGATCACTAGTATTTATGACTTTCTGATATTGGTTACGTAATAGTCATTCTAAAAATCTTTGTCATCTCTAGTCAGGACTCTCAATGTATCCTCATTCACAGCATAAAATAGTACTTCCTGTAGCTTTACTTTGTCTATAATTACGTTAACAATAATGATTCTTTCACACCTCCTATACCTCTAACAGGAATAGTAACTTTTCTGTTTATGTTTTTATTTAACCGTTGAGCAAAACTATATTTCAGCAGAGATATATCAGCTGCGGTATCCATAAGAACACTTGTATTTTCTCCTTCAATACTAATATTTTTGTTGTGTTATTAATACTACTGGCAGCCGAAATTTTGTTGACTAATGGTGAAAGTATCTTATTTGGAAATTCTTTTGTCCCGTGACCCCTCTTTTTACATGCAGTACAAAACTTTGGTCTCTTGGGTTGTGTACAATCACGAGCCAAATGTCCACTTTCAAAGTAATTATAACTGATGGTTGGACTGTTTTTAAATCTATTTGGATCAGTTTGTTTATTAATGGCGCAATTTTCTTCTATTGGAAACTTAATGCTATTTGGTTTACTACTATAAAGACCATTTATCTTGAAATTATCCTTTAGTTCAATAAGTTCATCAATCTTTTCAACAAGTATGTATGCGGAAACTATTTGTGTCCATTTATCTAAATATTTTCACGAATATATGGAGGAGTGCGAGATTTCATTTGATCAGCGATTATTAAATCCTTCAAACTGTCAAAACTGTTTATTTTAAACCCTGCAGTCCACCCATTAAAAAAGGTTTCCAACTCATGATAATATTCTTTCCACGTCTTATCATAAGCAATCTCATTGAATTCATTTCAATTCTCATATCAATCTCTCTCAAATAATTGTCTGAATTTTTTCAGCACTTAATTTGTAACGCTTAAGTAAAAGTGACTTCGCTTATTCCTAATTTTAGGACTGTTCTTCTGGTTCTCCCATAATCATTTGTACAATTTCAGTTGGTAGCTGATTGACCAAGCATGCCATCCACAACATATTTGGCATTTATACACGTTTCAGAACCTCCTCAAAATGAACTAAATAAAGGCAGATGTCTTCGGTACTAGTGCAAAATTTCCTTAATTGTGACTGCCAATGAACTTTTGGCTCCTACGGTAATAATTCTGAGTCAACGAAATCCGAAGTTTTAGCAACTATCTCTAACTTTTTAAGTTCTGAAGCATATTTTCTTTCTGTTTCTTCCCTCTTTTCTTGTCTCTCGGCTTCTTCGCGCTGGGCTTGTCTATCCTGTTCAGCTTCTTTAATTAAAATATCACT
Organism: Argiope trifasciata; assembly: GCA_026543055.1. Lineage (NCBI taxonomy): Eukaryota > Metazoa > Arthropoda > Arachnida > Araneae > Araneidae > Argiope > Argiope trifasciata. Next base: position 660,678 of record JAPMOQ010019658.1, on the reverse strand, counting down.
CATTCCTCTTACCATTTCTTCATCATAGTTTTATATTAACTATTTAATATTAATTTTGTCGAATCTGGAATTTTCAAGTCACTAAATGAAACATCTTCGGATAATTCTTCGGCTACGGAACGTAACTGTTCCTTACGAAGTCGCGATAAAAACGACATTTTGTATTTCAAATGGATTGACAATTAAAATGGCTGGTTTATCCCACTTCTGAATTGTAATAAATGACTTATAAGCGCAAACACAAACCGAATTTTTTTTTTAACTCATACTTCAAAAACGAAACAACAACAGTTTAAAACTTGTGAATCATGAGTTGAGATGTTACAAGCCACAGAGAAGGAAATCGTGTTACAAGCATATTAAATTGAGTTGTTATAAGTGTAATATTATTATTATTATTTTTACAACAGACAACAGTTAGGTTTATTTTCATCTGAAACTACTAAAACTGTATGAACCTCCTCCACCCCTCCATACACAAGACGTGTGTCCTAAACAAATAGTTATAAATTTTGTTTCATAAATAACCTCTTTTGTGGAAGATCTGCGGATTTTTTTTTTTTTCCATTGCTGCTAACCTGGAACCTGGGGCAAAACGGAAAGAAAACTATCTCTCTGTATGCAATAAGCGACGGTTCTTTGCGAAAGATGTCAAATTCAAGTGGGGTTTTTTTGTTCTTTGTGTTTTGGTAAAACTGTATTGCTGATGTAGGTAAATAAAAGCATATAAAAACAAGAAAGAATTTTAAATGTTAAAAATTTAATTTTAAATTGCTTGAAAGAATTAAAGATTATCAAATATTTGATTATGTTTTGAATAAATTTATATTTCTCCAGAGTTATTTTCACTATTATAATCCACTTTCGACAGCAGCTTTCTGACAATTCCAAATTCTGTTCTGGAGATATTAAATCATGAACTAAATGTATTGATTAAAGATGGAAAAATTAAATTTAAAAAAAGGGAATTTTTTGGATTTTTCCCCCGTTTTTTTTTTTTTTTTTTTTTTTTTTTTTTTTCAGTTTTAATACTTTAATTGCTAAATAACAGTTGGTACTTCGAATCAAGGATATATGGCAACAAGTTGATTTGGAACGCATTTGTTTACAATGCTACAGGTGTATTTGCTGCCGATGGATTTAATTGTGTGAATATTCGAATGTTCGTTCCGAAGCACAGTTTTTGTAAGATTATAAAATGTCAGCCCACGAACAAATGCGACGGATGTTGGATGAGTTAATGGGAACTCGTCGAAATGGTAATTGATGGAAAATATTTTATTATTTGTTAATTTTTAAAACTTCTGAGAAAAGAAGTGTCTGAATCGTAGAAATGTGATGAGCCTTACAATATTTTTCAGTTTCTCGAATTTTGACTTTTAAATTAAGCGAAAAAAATGCGTTTAATTTCAAAACAATATGAAATTTATTATAATATTTCTATGACCATGAATAAATAGTGTTTTTATATCTGCTGCTGTTACTTCACATTGTAGCGATTATAAATAAACTATAAAAAAAAATCTCGCTAATCAGCGATATTTTTTAATGGTTAGTATTTCTCTTAATCAAGCATTATCTTAGCAATATATATCAAAATATGCTTATATAAATAATTTTTATTTGAATTTCAGTAGTTCGAACAATGAGACAATTGGTAATAATTAAATAATTTTCTTTTTGATCTGGCCAGTGTTTATTTATATTTTTATCACATGTTGATATATATGTTACCTTTTAAATTGTTTGTCCTATCGTTCTGAAGAACAAAAAATTATTTTTGAGGAAATACGATGCCTGTATACCTTTCAGGTTTTAACTTTACAATTCTATTTCTATGAAGCTTGCATGCGCGTTAGAATTTAGATTTGATTTTTACTTTTTCAATAATATTGCAAAGCATTTCAATGCGTAAACTATTCTATTTGTTAATAATTTTGTATTAAAAAATTATGTATGCTATATAATATTGTATATTAGTGGTGCTATAACATCTCACCTTTGTATAATTATTTTTAATACTTATATTTTTAAAGTATAGAAAATATCTCAAAACTTAACAAGTTATTTCCTAGAAATGCAAAACTTTGCTTATTTTCATAATTATATAATCCAAGTCAAGAGAAAAAGAAAAAAAAACAAGCAAACACAATCTTCTTGAGTGAAAACTGTGAAACAATTGACTGTTGCTAATATTTTCAGGCAGGGATATTTTAATATTGCAAGTGAGTATTTAAAGTATAAACATTGATTTTGTAACTTTTAAATTAACAGGTTTTGAGAAAGATCCTACCCATTCTTTAAGTAATTTCCTTATTTCATCAGTTATCTGGATATTTAATTGTTCAGCTCAAATTTCATTGCAATAAGGCCTCAATCATCTTGTCTGTAAAATGCTATTCTAACCAGACAAGTGGAATTTTTTAAACCTTATTTGAATTTTCATTATTAAAGAAATTGAATCAAGATTTGACAAATGTTATTGAAGAAAGATAAATTATATATATATTTTTTTTGAAATACATAGATTTTTAAGTTCTTGTGTAGTGTGACTATGTATGCATGATATTTCCTAATTGATGATGCAGCAATAAGAGGAAGAATTATCTGGTTTTAAAAAATCCAGAAATGTTGGTACTTGTTCCCATTGTTTATTTATCAATTTTCAGATTATGCCAAGCTTCATTTTACATAAAATGTGATGGTTGTATTATGTTGTCTTTGTTACAATTTATTGTAATCATCTTCACTAGTGATTTTTTAGGAACATTTTCAATTATCATGGGGATGTACTGAATGTACAGCATGTACTGAATTTTCTTGCTAATCTTAATTAATTAAGGAAATCTATTAATGATGAAAAATAGCAAGGAAAAATTTTGTCATTTTTAGTTGTATTAAAGAAATTGTCGTCAGTATATATATTTCAGTAAATTAATAATTTAATCTTTTTTTAGAATAACAAAAACATAACTTCTTTCTGAGTAATTAAAATACTATGTTTAGTTTCTTAATATGTTTACATCATACAAATTCTTCTCAAGTTAAGTTACATTACTTCAGTACATGCTGATATTTACAATCCCCAGGATAATTAAAAATGTTCTTAAAAATATCATTAGCTGAAGATGACTACAATAAATTGCAATAAAGACGGCATAATACAATCATCTTCACATTTTATGTAAAATGAAGCTTGGCAAAATCTGAAAATTGCAGATAAACCATTGCCACAAATATCAGTAAGTACCAACATTTCTTGGTTTTTATACCAGATAATTCTTTATCTTATTGCTGTCATAATATCATTATCAAATATCATTATTATCATACTGTTCAGTTGAAAGAAAATTTTACTTAAAAATATTGTAGTATATATAAAAGTGAATGGATTAAAAAAAAGGTTAAATTGAATCAAGATGTTTGTTTTGTAATTTATACTTGCTTTTACATGTTTTTTATCTCAACTTTTTTATATAAAGCATTTAGTCTTTTAATCAGAACGAGGAGGGACTTCATATTTGTTTGAAAGTATAATATATGAGTTACTTGTATAAAATATTATTGTTAAGGATTTTGAGTGATAAACATATAAATATTGTACAATAATAATAATAATTATTATTATATATATATATATATATATATATTTATATATATATATATATATATAATATAATTATTGAAATGTTTGAGAAATTTAGATATATTTAAATTGTTTTGGATTCATATATTAAAAATCTATTTTTTAATCTCTTATAAAAAAAAATTTTAAAAAATTGCCAAATTCTGAAATGAGAATTAATTTTACTTTTATACTTAATTTTATTTTGATAAGGTTAAGATTTATTCAAATACTATTTGGTATGAGAAGCAAATTATAATTTGTAAAATCATGTTTCATATTTTTGTCAAGTGTTTGTTAAGAACATGAACAAGTTTCTCAAATGAGAACTACATTTGTTATTAAATTAGATTAAAATAATATATTTGATTGCAATAGGAGAAGATAATAGGCCAGAAAAACTACATTATTCCAGTTCTCGTGTATGTAAAAGTTTCCTGTTAAATTGCTGCCCACATGAAATTTTAGCTGCAACAGTTAGTATGGTTTTATTTTATTATTTAATTTCAAGATTATGTTCATTTTCTGTATTTTTGTTTTCTACTTCCAACTTCTTTATCTCTCTCTTTCCAATTATTATCATACTTTTGATTTTAATTAGTTTAAAGATTTAATTTTTTTTTAAATTCTGCTTCCCTCTATTGTGTTTAAATGCTGAATTAAACAAATTATGAAATGAATCATTGATTTATTTTCAAAAGACTGCATCTACTTCAGAAAAAAATGTGGTGTTCTACTACATATGTTTGAAAAGTTGTGTCATGATATCAAGCAATTTCAACTTATTTGTATTAATAATTAGATTCTATTCTAGAAACAGAAATTATGTTATAAATGCTTAGTATTAGAATATCTGTTATTTTTCAAAAAAAGAAAAAGAGAGATGCTGTAAAATATCTTAAATTTTATTATATTATTTTTAATCATGTTTGTCATTAATTTGATAAATATTTTTAATTGATATTGTCTTTTTTTAACAAATTAATGCAAAACAAAATAATATAGAATATTTAAATATGTATTTATGGCTTTGTTAAAGGAAAGAATTAAAAATGTTGGGTATAATTTTTTTAATAACTTATATCTTAATTATATTAATTACTATTATAAATAAATTACTATTATATTTTATTTATGGCTCACTACCTATGCATTGAAAAAAGAAAGAAATCAAATTAATTAACTAAATTAAATTGTATTAGCCAACCCAAAAGACTACATATAAATAAGGATACCAGGAAAGTCTAAAAAATAATGAATAATTTTATAACAGCAGCTGAATACAAACTATTCTTATTATCAATGAAATTGCCGCGTGCAAAAACAAATTTCCGTAATTCATTGCTAACTATTTTAAGTTATTTTGATATCAGTGAATAAATTGTTTTATATAATTAATAAAGCAAAACATGAGATGTTATCTTTGTGAAAATTAGATAGAATGGGACTTATTATACTTTTGTTTCTATATTTACTTCTCTCATAATTTTTTTAAATCAGTTTTAGATTTTTACAAAAGAAAGTTAAAAGGTCATTTGTAAGCTATTAGTTTTCATATGACTTTAATAGAAAAACAATTTTAATATAACATAGAAGTAATATTTCCTGTTAATACAATTTTTCTAATTAAAAAAATTGTTGAATAAAATTAAAATTAGTTCTAATATCCTTTTTATACATGTGTATTAGCACATTGTGTACCACTTGGGAATTTTCTCATGTTTTGTGGATTATCTGCTGAGGGCCTTGGATGTCAACACAGTTTCTGACAGATGAAGCAATGTTGTATGTTGTGTTATGTTGTATTCTGATTATTCAAACAGTCTTTGTCTTCAAATGTGTGGCACTTTTAGAAATGCCCTGTCGTAAGGAAAGGAGGGAAATCAGCGAAAATCGCACATTTACAGAAGTAATCAACATTGTAGCAGTTACATAACACTTATCTTCTCTTTTGTATACTAGATGGCAATGCCTGATAGGCATTGTCTCATGTGCCCATCCCATAATATATCCCATGTGCCATCCCATAATGCATTACAAGTGTAATTAGAATTAGATGTGATACTGTACAGTAAAAGCTCCTTATTCGCACTTCCTTCATTCCCATTTTCACTATTCTGCGGTTTTAAAAAATGCGGTCCAATTCATACATTCATGGCTAAAAATTTCTTTATTCGCGGATCTGATAAGTACATACCTAATAATGAAGGGATTCCAATAGGTATCCAACCCAATATCCTTTGTAAATGCCATCAAATGGACTAATAAAAAAAGATAAATAAATCTTAAAATGATGGACAATGAAGTAGCTCCGTTTATAAGCAGTTGCAGAAACAAGCTTGTAAAACTGCCAAATGTGGTCGATTATGCTACAGTTATTAAAAATTGAATATGAGGAAACCTCAGATATGAATATGAAACTTGTCATTAAATGGTATGGCAAAACATATAACATCAACATAAAACTAAATTATATTCCAATTTTTCAAAAGAAATTGCACTATTTTGTATTGATTGAATGTTTTTTTACTCATATTCATAAATCAACATGCAATTGGTGATAGAAACAATCAAGAAAAATACAATTTACTAAGTACAAAATATTTTTTAGAAGAGCATCCTTCTTTTTAACCTTATTAGCAGACATTTCCAATCATGTAGCATCAGCATTTTCATGTGTGTTGTATATATGAGACTCTAGTGTATTTCCTCTCCTGAATATTAGATTTACAAAAAATTTTCATTTTGCTCATGCTACATTAAATCTGTTGGGAGCAATTTGTAATCAATAACACTTACGTTCAACTATAAATTTATTAGAAGGGACTATCAACATATAAGATATCAAACAATATGTTACTCTAAGGAAAAATAAGAAATAATGGATTAAAATGCATTTTAGATCAAGGCAATTCAAGTTCATAATGCACAAAAAAATGTAACACTAAATGATGTAACATGCTTCTACACTGTTCCATAAAAACAGCTTAAATAATGAAATCAACTTCTTTTCGACAAACAAGCTACAGTTACACATGTTATTCATTGCTGTTATTTAAAACTAAATTCAGGCCAAATATAAAAAGAACTTTTAAGTACTTTAGGGTTGCATTCATAACTAATCAAAAAGACAATGAATATATATATATATATATTATGAAAAATAGAAGCATGAGTTTAGACATTTCTATACAGAAGAAAAAAAGAAGGTAGAAGCTGCTTTCAATTTAATGGCAATAGTAACATCTCATGCTGTCTGGGAAGTCTGTAGTGTGCCAAAGTCATCATGAGCAGATCTACAGCATAATATGGAATAACAATTAAAATTTGTAACTTTAGGGAAATATTAAAATTAATTGGAATAGTTTAGATGAGTGCATCAAGCTCAAACCTCATGGAATTTGGTATTGTTATTAAAGACATTTTTATGACACAATTATTAATAAAAAGTAATATTTTGTCTAGAAATAATAAAATTCATATTAAATAGCAAAATGTGAAATTCTATGAAATGGCAGATAATGTAAATTAAATAATACTTGGATGAATTTTTATAAATGTCACTTAAGAAATGAATGAGTCTTACATGAAAACTGATTTCCCATTTTCAGAGAATATTTATATGTATACATTAACTAAGATAATCATATCAGTCTCTAACCTCTTATTATATATTTTAAAATACTCATATCAAAAGTGCCTCCCACTTATTCAAAATAATAAATAACACAAAAAAAAAAATCCGTTTTTTTTTTTTTTTTTTGAATCTCACCCTTACTTTTTGAAACTTCTATTTTCTGGTGATATTTACTATTAAAAGGTCAATAGCTTTGAAAAAATTACTTTGACTTTTTATGAGCCTATTTCCAGTATTATAAAGAACTTCAAAATATAATAACAATAACTGTGTCTAATTTTAAATTGTTTTTAAACTGAGGAATATTTGTAATCATTAATCAACTAAATCAATCATTACTAAATTAATTAAATGTTTCAACATTTAATTACAAAAGAACAAAATTGTTAATAGGAAAATTTATGATCATGATGATCTAAAAGGTTTTGAATTTTTAATTACAATATAACTTTTCAAACATAAAATTATCTTTGATATGATGTGTAAAATATTGTCATCAAAAGAAATTTAAATGTGTCATAATTCAAACATAATAGTAAAAGTGTAACAAGGCATGCAAATGTCTTAAGTAAACTAAGCAATGTCATGGTTTTCTGATGCTTCTTTTAATGAACACCTATTCTAATTATATTATTAATTATGGTAAAATTATAGGATTGGACTTAAGTATATATATATAAAATATAAGAATATTCATACTATAAAAGGAAAAAAATTAGACAAAGTTCAGTAAAAAAAATTTAATGTATGCAGGTTGTTTTTTTTTTTATATATATAAATTTTAAAAATCTACCTTTATGTTGAATTCATGCCAGCAAAAATACATTTTAAAAAGCTTTCCCTGAAAAGAAAATAAAAATTTTAAGATTACATATATAAATATGTCAGCAATTTACCATCACTTTATTATAATAAATAAATAAAAATTATTTAGATAATATTATATTTTCAAACATTTTTTTACAAATTCTGACAAACAATTAGAGAGTATCTATACATAGTACAATAAAAGCTCCTTATTCACGCTTCCTTCATTCGCGTTTTCACTATTCGCGAATTTAAAAAGTGTGACCCAATTCCTATATTCGTGGCTACAAATTTCTTTATTCACGGATCTAATAAGTACATACATAATAATGAAAGGATTCCAATAGGTATCCAACCCAATATCCTTTGTAAATGCCATCAAATGGACTAATAAAAAAGTAAAATAGATCCTATTACAACTTTGCCTAAAGTATGTGGTTAAATGCAAATAACAAACAAAGAAGAAATCGCGAATGGAATAAGACGAGATGGGTTCGAATAGATAGAAACAAGTGACATTCAGGAATTGCTTGAATCGCAAGATGAAGATTTGACTGAAACTGACTTGGAGGAAGTGTTAAATTCCCAGCCCATCAAAAAAAAGGCTTCAATAAGCACTGGAAATGTGACATTTATTTTAAAAAGTCTTTGTGAAGGTTTAAGAATGGCAAATGAGCTTTGCGATTTCTTTATGACTATTGATCCGTCTATGGAACGAAGTCTTCTTTTTAAGAGGCAAATTACTAATACGACTGTTACGTATCAGTCTGAATTGAAGGAACTTTTGAAAACTGCCAAGCAAGAGAAAATTACAAAATTCTTCAAACCATTGCCTAAGCCTTAAGATAATTAATCAAAATGTTCAAAAACTTCAATTAAATCGATTTTTTATACATATATATTTTTTATTTTGTCACCTAGGAACGTATCCTCTATAATCCCATGTAAATTACCATCCCGTATTCACGGTTTCTGTATTCGTGGCATATTTATGGAACTTATACCCCACGAATAAAGAGCTTTCACTGTACTATTAGGCTCTACATGTGAATGTCTTATTATGTCTTATCTTTGTGTTTATTCTGTGTGTGGATGTGATTATTAAATGATCATAATAATCTACATTCCACCACAACAATAATTTATCTGATATTTTAAGTGAAATCAAAAATACATATAACTGTTAAAAAAATTCTAGAGATGATTCTACTGATAATGAATTTATTAGACCCATAAGAAAATCGCAAGATTCACCACTTTCAAGTTATTCAAACACTGAAATAGCTGTTGATAATTGTTGATCTGAAATTGATACATGACCAGACTTAAAAATGTTTGAAGGTCTAATATAAATTCATTCAGATCACTACATCTGCAACTCAGTGTAACACCTGTATCCTCTGTGACTAATCTCTTGTTTGGTGCTGAATTGTTTGAGATGTTATGTAAAAAGCTAGTTAACTATCATGATTAGTTAAGAGCTACTTACCTATCATCATAAAGAATCGAAAAACTGTCTAAAATGGACTCCAGTTACTTCAGTATACCTATATTTACTCAAATACTTTGTCTATATTTGTTTAAATCTATGTATATCTAGTATTCTATTGATAATGTCAAAATAAACAATCACTCAGACAGATTTTTCATGGTCGGATATATTAATTCCTTTATAAATTTTGCAGAGTACAGAAATCAAAACAACAGTTGTCTTTAGAAGAGGGAATAATTCTATAGAGAGTAGGGCTAAAATTTTGCATGTGCACCCTATAAAAAAGAGCAAAATGTAGTTTTATTTTCAGATGGTGTGCCAGAGGAACATTAGCTCTATTTACACTTTCGATATATATACTACATTTAAAAAAACTGTTCACTCAATTCTTAGATCCTATCTAGGCATTTGTCCCTATATTTACTAAGATAATTATTATAATGCTACATCTATGGCTAACATTGTTACTTCAGAACAAAACTATGGGAGTATTTGGGGGGACAAAGGTTTATTGTCAATTTGAAAAAGAAAAGTGCTTGGCCCTTTTGTCTTGACAACTGGAAGAAAAAAGGAGAAAGAATGCTGTGAAATTTACCTCAATCAAAAAATATAATGTTCACATGTAAGGCATTGACTGTATGGATCAATCCCTTTTGTATTGTTCCATTTTAAGGAAAACAATGAAATGGACAAAAGAAGTAATGCTGTCCCTTATAAAATGTGGACATTTCAATTCATTTTGCTTGTACAGCATCATCGGTCCACAAGCAGAATATGAAATATAAACATTTTCTGTTATCGGTGGTAGAGGACTGGATAATGAATGACAAAAATTGAAGGCTATGGATTCAGAGACAAATCTATCTGACCTTCCGCTTGGGGTATAAGGAGAGCACATTGTAAATATCCAACTGAAAGATTTTCAAGTAATATGAAACAGTGTAAATCTGTGTATTTTATTAACTGGAAGAGAAACTATTGTTTATAAGAGCTTGCAGAGTTTTGTTTTCTGTGTGAAAAGGACTGAATTTAGATACTTATGCAAACTGTGTTTAGTTTCTCTTCAAAGAGGAAAAGATTTATGTAGTATCATATATTTAGAAAGCACTAGGAGCTGTAATTGTTGAATTATTTATTTAATTAGTTATTTAAAAACATAATTGTGTTTGTAAATAGAAGTGTTTTAATAGCTGATAAATAACATCCAATGTGCATTATGAATTGTAATTACAATGATTTAAATAACGCACTATGCCGAAAAATGTATTCCCTGCCATATAGATTTCTATGCAATACTCAACATATTAACCAAATGCCATTGGCAAACCTTTGGCTTAACTGCAGCATGCTACTCATATAAATATAGTTAAGATTAACATTGCATTTTTTTTTACTGTTTAATCATTAAGATATAGTTAAAACAAAAGTGCTGTAATTGTTTTTTAATTTTCTATTTTTATTACAGCGAGGTGATATGGGACAATGCAAAAAAGTGCATGATGTTGCATTAAGAGCAGATTATGAGAATTCTTCTAAAAGATATGAATATGCTTTTCAGAAAGAAGTAAGATTATTATCTTCTTTTAATATCAGAATTGCAAAATTTTGCACACTCTTTGTGTAATATATACATTTGATAGCTTATGCAATTAAGCAGACAAGTGTAAAAGTATGTTTGTTTAATTTTCTGTAATATTTTTAAATTCCGTGAGTATTTTAATAATAAGCAAGAGGAGGGGCTACACCTAAAAGAATCTTGTAATAATAAATTTAGTCAATTTTTCACTAACTAGATTTCAATATTCATTAAACACAAGCATTAAGTGCATAGTGAGAGTGCTTTTCCACTTAATGCTTGATTATTATTATTAAATAAATGTAAAATAATAATTTTTATTTAAAATTCATTAATATAATTATTTAATGGATTTAAAATCATAATAATGTTTTTATAAATTAATCAGTTTTCTAAAAAGTACAAATGCATGGTATTACATTGTATGGCAGACAATTCGGTCTATTGAGTGGGTGCTATGAGCAAAAACTTTGTAAGTTACAAGTAAAAACACCATGTTTTAGAAACTCTACAAGTATGAATTCATTTTAATCTAAAATTTAAATACTGAATTTTGTACTGAAATAAAGAACAATTTATTAAACTGATAATTATTATTAAATGAATTTAAAACAACACCCACAACAATCTTTATGGATTTCCTCCAACAAATTCTGTAATTAAACTCATTAACATTGCTATAATTTTCAAAACTTGATTATCTTCAGCACTGAAATCATTAACCCCTGTAGGACAGCAGCAGTATACAACATCAATTGCAGTATACTGAGAGACATAAATGTTTCATTCCTTTTTGTTCCAATATTTTCACAAACTTTTATGTTGCTGTTATTTAGTTTCATTGCAGATTCGTTTTTGAAATTAGTTAATGCTCAAATTTTTATTCAAATTAATTTTAAAAAAAATCTTTTATTAATTTTTAACTTCCTCTCAATTAAAATCATCAAAACAATTATGCTTCATGTGTTTATTTATATCCTTATATGGGCATAATGCTTTTGAGAAATCATATCAACTAAGCAAAATCATTTTTGTCAATTTATTGAAATCAATTTGCACTGACTGAGTACAGCAAAATTGATGACTACAAAATTGTGCTTCTAAATGTGTTCAGCAAATTCTTGTTCTAAAAAAAAATTAAAAAACCGTTTTCTACAGTAATTTTCTAAATATTTAGGTTGTAAAAATTTATTTTGTGTAAGTAAGCCTCACAGATTTTTTAACCTGGCTGTAAAATAGCTTCAATAGCTGTTTTTGAATGAACTTAGTTCTGAGACTCTTTATTAGAACTTTGTATAGAATTCCAAGGTATGTATAAAATAAATAAATTATTCATTAGGTAAAAAGAAAGAAGGATTGATTGCCCGGCCAGGCTTTATTTATTCAACCAGTACTGATTTGATTTAAATGTACAATTAATTTCCTTAACTAAAATATGCATATTGCACAATTAATTTTATATAATTATATTAATTATAATCTCATTTGAGAGAATAAACACAAGATTCATTTTGACTTATAATATATATAGTGTCCATATCATCTGACCCAAATTTTTTATGTTTGCTGAAAGTATTAAAAGTAAATGTAAATTTTATACTGATAATCTGTTACATAAATATATTCTAAATAATAAATAAATACATTTTTGTTAAAAAAAATTAAAGTAACGGTAACACTTTAAAATTATTACTTTGCCATATTTATTTAATATTTCTTGCATTTTGGTTATGTTTTATCTCTTACTGATTTTAGGCACTACAACATTTGAAAAGTTTTGTTGCTGAAAGTGAAAGACGTACACAGTTTGCTAAAGTGAAGCTTGCAGAAACACAAGAATTGCTGAGTACTGAAGAAGCTGCAAGAGTGAGTTGTGTCTTGTTTATTTGCATTTATATCCTGTATGTTATAGATACATTCCTTGAGGAAACAAACAAATCTGTAATGTTTTTCTCCTGCAAATTAGTTTTCATAGGAAGGATAATTTTACATTTGTTTCCATTGGATGATGATTGAATAACAGATCAATGACCCTTGGATGATGAATTTGGTGACAAAAATGGATTTTTGTCACTAAAGTTTGTTCAGGAATTTTAATGATAGGACCAGTAGGAGCTAAGTAATGCTTGATTGGACCTTTTTTAACCTGCTCTGGACCCTATAAAAGGCAGGCTATCCAAACCAGAATCAGTCATGAATAGAGTCATCTAATTAGTTGAAGAATGAGTTGGGTCAGTCTTGTGAAGCATAAGCATTGAATGCAGCTCAAGTTATTAGCCATATTTTGAGTAGAGTTGTTTAGTTGTGAATACAACTAAAGTGAGGAAAGAATAAAGCAGGTGTTTGGAGAGACCTTAGTTAATAGCTTTGTGGATTTCCTTCTCCTCTTTCTGAGTTCTATCTGACCCTTTGTATGGTGTTATGGTTGTTTACTACCAATTACTATTTTTGGGCTGCTGTTTATTGTAGGTGATGCTGTGTGTTATATGTATATGTCTCAGCTGTGTGCTTGTCCATAACAATAACAATATGTATTATTGTGTATATGATGCATGCTATTAATAAACTTTGAGCTTAATTTACATGTCAGTGATGAATTTAGTCAGTGGATTAGCTATCTTTATCAATTAATCACAATTTACAGCAAACTTTACATTGTCTGTTGATTATTCATTGCTAGTTTATTGTTAAGGCATAAGTACAGTGAAATTCATATGATTATTTGTGATATAAAAGCATTATGTGGCATACCCTGACAGTTCTATGTGATTGAAGAATTTAAAGTATTATAATAAGCTGAATGAAAAGTGCATTAGGCGGTGTTTATAAATGCATTAATTAAGTACAAGTTTCAAGCAAAACTATCAATAAAGTTCTTGTATTTTGTTAATGTTATTATTGTGAAATTTACTATGATCTTTTGTACCAAAATATAAAATACATTAATAATCAAATAATGTTACAAAAAGCTGAGGATGATGTTAAAATGAAAGTGGCAAATCTTTGGACATTAAATATTTTATTATAGCTAATGAGTACTGAAAAAAATTGAAGCCTTCATATTAATATTATGCCTTCTTATGTTCTTAAAGTTGTTCAGGTTAGAAAATTTTGTTAGTTAATTTCAGCAAATATTAATAAACTTCATTATACTTATTATTTTTTTTTAATCTTTTTTTTTAAATTTTATATTTAGATTGAAGACTATTTTTATATTATCATTAAAATACTCATAAATATTACTGAATTTTACATTTAATCATTAAAA
>JAPMOQ010019658.1:634314-646263 GCA_026543055.1 Argiope trifasciata | reverse complement strand
ATACTTTTGCAAATTTATTTTTTTCCATATTTATTATCTTAATTCAAATTGTATGTGTTGTTTTGAAAAATCATATATTGCATCTTGTTTTTTCATAAAATTAAGCCACTTCCCCACACAACAATTTGAAAGGGGGGAAAGGCAAATTTTGTTATGAATATCAAAATTTTCACAAATTGAATGCAGCAATTGATTCTTTTACTTCTGTTCTCTGGTATTTAATTTTCCTTTGAAAATAAATTTTCCATATATTTTAATATAGATCATATCTTTTCTCTTTTGAACTCAAATTATTGCTGAAAAATCTTTTTTCATTTATGTCCATGTGAAAATCTCTTCAAAATACATAATTTTTAAGTATCTACTTAGTATTATTAATATTTTAGTATTTATAGTTAATCTATCTAATATATCTATAGTTAATCTAATTAAATTGTTTATTTGATGTAATTTGATATATTAAAAAAATTTAATATGTAAAAAGAAAAATAAACTACTGAAAAAATAATTTTTACACTATGTAATATATGCAAATATATGCATGATAATATGTAAAATGTTAACTTTCTTAACATTTCTTAAATGGATTTTTTTTTAATTTACAGATAAAAAATCCTTATACATTATTCTTTTATTACTAATGTATTTCTTTGTATGTGTCTTCCTTGTGCATTGTGTTATTTGAATGATAGTGAGTATCAGAATTATTATCTGTCTTTTTGTATAAAGGTCTCTGAAAAACTGACATATATATATAATTACTTTAATTTTTAATTTCAAATCTGTTATTAAATTAAAATATTAAGTTATTGGAAAAGTCACTTAAAATGTCAAAATTTCTCAATTTCTATTATTATTTCTAAGTTTAAAATAAAATATGCCCCAAATAGGTTGTTATCTATTTAAGGATATTAAATAAATCTGTAGCTCAAAGATGATACAGTTAGGAAATGGTCTGGGATATTTCTCTGTAGTTTCAATTATATATTCTATCAGAAAGTTGTATACTAGCACTATTTTCATCTTAGATTATACTGATATTCAATTGTTTTGCAATTGATTTATTGAAAGCATTGTAAAAGTATAATATTTGATCAAATGCTTTTGATTTCATACAATGCTTGAATTACAGTGTATGTTATCGAAACTTTTCTAATGATGAATAAAAATTATTATTTCTGCAAAATTAATACATTGAAATTAAGTTGAAAATATTAATTTAAAATAATATTTTTTTACTGTAACATGTTTAATATTAAAATTTCTTATCAGATGATGAAATGCATTTGGTTGGATTGAAACTAATTGAAGTATTTTGTAACATTATGAATATAATTTTTGTGCTTTTTGTTAATATTTTTTCATAATATACATTTATAGTACAAGTAGAACTATTTTTTTTTTTTAGCCAGTAGATCATTAAGCTTAGCTTTATATCTGAAAATGTATTTAATCGATTAATAAGCTAAACAATCAGACTTTTTCAATTTTGCATTATGTTTTTTACCCCCCCCCCCCCCTCCCCAACACATGAAGTTGAATGTTCATACCAAATGTGGGGAAGAAATTAAAGTATATTATTAGTTGTGAAAAATTAAGTTTTCTCTCTCTCTCTTGAAAGTTAAATCATGATTTGTTGCTTGATAATTTGTTTTCTTTCACAATTATTTTTTGAACTTCACAATATATATATGGCCCGTGAATAAGTTAAGCATTTCCATGCTAAACGTATTTCATAAAGTTCTTTATATTTCTTTCAGCAGAATTATTTTCTAATTGCTGCTAGAACTGAATGTAGTAATTTTGTTCATGTTTGTAGAAATGTAATTTTATAATCAATTTTTCATTCTATAATTTACTAAAGTTCTAAAATTTTGTACTATTTTTTCCCACTCACAGTGGGAATCTTAACATTGTCATTATTTTATTTCTTAGATTTTTAATTAATAAAAGCATTAAAATTTAATCAAGAACTTATGAATTGTTCCAACTTAATTCTTCCAAAAGCAAATGTAAACTGTCATGGAAGAACAAAGGTTAAAAAAAGAAAAAGAAGAAACCTTCTTTGAAAGATTTTCCATGCTGCTGAGCATAATCTGAATTCTTAAATAAGAGAAATTAAGAATAATTTTTATTCTCAAAAGTTAAATATTGATACATTGTGTTATTGGGCAATAAAATTTAAGATCCATTAAATCAAGCACAATATATATATATATATATATATATATATATATATATATATTAAAACAAGCTATTTTTTTTGCTATGCTAATTACTAATATATTTTAGATAAATGAAACATTTATATATTTATATATTAATTTCATTTTATACATTTAAGATTTTGATACATTTGTTATTAAATATTGTTATAAGCTTATAATGTTTAATGGACCTGTCTTATACAGTAGACTCCTGCTACTATATCATGCTATTCTGATGATGTTATACTTTGTCATTTTTAGTTCAAGTAGCAATTAGGCCTAAGTGCTTTTAGCACAATAGTTAAAGTTTATTGTATTAACATTTGGAGTTTCTTTGAATGATATATTGTTGTGCTGTGTATTATGATAATAAAACTGTGAATTTTATAGAATTAATATTCAAAATTATTCTAAATTAAATATAAAATATTGATCTTATAATATAAAACAAAGAATTAATTTACTTTAAATATATATTATTCCAAAATTAATTTTTTTAACTTTATTTATATTTATTTTTAAATTAAGGAAGTATTGAGTTATTAGTTACATTTTCTTTAAACATTTTTTGTGTATATCTTTTATTTTTTCCTCCAAGTGTTTGGAACATGAATATGGAATTTTTCGCTAAATTTGGAGCTTTTAATATATTGGACAGAAATTATCACTAATGTTTCGTTCAAGTATTTCCACCCATTTCTTTAAAATGTTTTCTATGTTAAATAAAATACTTCTGAATTTTAAGATAATACTAAGCACATCAAATGAATTTATATTTGCTATTTGATACATTCATTATAAGCACATATTTATCCTGTTGTTTTCTCAAAAAAGAAAAAAAAAATGGTAAAATGTATGGAATTTTTTCTTTCAAATGTTGATATGTACGAAAAACTTTTCCATAATAAATTATGAAATTTGTTCATGACATCTCATTTAAATTTTATATTCTTGAAATATTTTTTTAATTTTATGCCAAAGAAAAAAGAGAAAATAGTGATACCGAATTTCCACTTTTCTTTGAATTATACAAATGAATAAAGCATACTACTAATGCACATGTGACTTATTTACTTTAGTTGTTGGGTTAAAAATTGATCGAATTTTGCTGTTGTCAAATAATTTTTTGTGTTTGTTAATGAAATTAGTGCATATGGTTCAGTTTTGATTTAAGTGTTAAGTAGTATTCTCACTAGAAGAAACAAAGTGTTTAATATTTAATCCCTTAACCAACATACTTGTGATTTTGTACAACATCATTTGTACATAAATCAGTGAAAATCATTTTAAAAATATGATTGGCAAGCTAAACAAGCCACATTTTATGGCATTGTATGTATTGATTAGTATATTTACATTAAATAAGGGTTGTTTTAAAAAAACCCGTTAATTTGAAATTTAAAAAAATATTATTATTGATTTCTAATTTATTATTATTGTTGTTTTTAAATTTTATTATTATTGCGGGTTGTTTTTTTCAGTATTGAATTGAATTAGATGAAGTAGAACAATTTGTCACATATTAAGAAATTAAGCAATAAAAAAGAGGGGGGGGGAGAAATTAGATTTTAGATGCATCTGAAAAAGCTGGAGAATTTTTTTTTATTTCATAAAATCTGGAAATATCCAACAGAAATGATTGCCATGTTGTCATTAATATATGACACGTTAATTTGGTAATTGTAAATTAAAGTAGTGTGATAAGCAAGGCATAGAAATTGCATGCGTGTTTAGAGAAAGTAGTCTAAACTGTACACCTTTATGTTGTTACCGCTATCATATGCTTGCCCTCTACAATTCATTATATCTACGTTTAATCTTTCCAATAGAGTCTTTGTTAGTCTTTAACCAGTTAGGTCAGTTACTTCTATAAACCCTATAAATTACTCATTTATTGTTAAACCTTTTGCTTCAAAATCCACATATCTGATAATTATTGAAGTTTGTTCCTTATGGAAAGTATCAGGAATGCAATCCATTTGGATACTATTGTACATGGCAGCTTTTATATCATGTTTAATTTTGTTAAGGATTATAATTAAACTACAAAAAATTCCATTATTAGACTTAGTTTACCATTATTTTGTGGGTTCCTCAAAGTGGAAGATTATTACAAGTCTTTTTCGTCATTATTTTCTGATACAGTCACATTTTTATAAACACGATTCTTCATCAAATTTCACCATTTAAACTGTTTTATAGTTGGACAGTGTACTTTGTGCAGAACTTTCTTACCCATTTGAAGTTTGAATTGTAATTTTTGAAACTGAATTAATTTCTGTGCCAGAATTATTTTGTAGCCAAGAAAACAGATTTACCTGCAATTTTTTGGAAGTTTAGCTTTTCTTCTTTTTTTCTTTTCTGGTAATTTTCTTTTTTGACACCCAGAAGGATATTTCCTTGGAGTGGACATCATTATCTGACAGTATTAAGTAGTTTATAGAATGAATTATCAAATTATTTTATGCTATAACTATAAGCTATTAACTAATAGGTGAGGTAAGTGATTGTAAATCCATTTATCTTATATTAACAATATCTTGCATACTTGCACAAGACTGTAATATGTATATTATGAAATTCACATATATCCAAATCGGGAGACTGCGAAATTAAAACTTTTTCCTTACTTATTTTCATTCCGGTCATGGCAGGTCAAGCAGTATTGCAATATGTGTTGCTAGGATTTCATTATTTAATTTATCTTTTTACTTTTTGTTTCAGCAACTTAATATAAAAATTATTATGTTAAATGTTGATAAAAAAGTATATAATTGATGATTTACAAATGCTTTTGAACACAGCCTCAGCTCCCAGAAGTCACGTGTCTCTGTCTTAACATGTCTGAAGTGGATTTGTTTATTCATAAATCAATCGCCCATCCCTCTTTTAATATCATTGTGATCATTGCCTTATAACGTTGTCGACACTCAGACAACGAAGTGGAATCAAACTTGTATACTTTCAGTGCATATAAAAGCTATTATTGTTCAAAGCATTATTTTAATTCTTAATTTAATTCTTCTTATGTCTCAGGGGTGGATCCCCTTGAGAAGTGGGGCCTGAGTGCATTGCACCCACCCCACCCCTCCAGATGGCCGGCCCTGTCTAATGTTAGGAGATTTGAATGTACTTAAAATTAATATTGTTAGATCAATACAGAAAACTATGTTTGAATTTTGTTGAAAAAGTAGAAGTAGCTGGATTATTATTCTTTTTCTATCCCTATTCTTCCTAAATTTGCTGTTATTATTTTTGAAATAGATAATTTATTATTAATTACTTAAAACTATCCTTCTATAGCTGTCTTGTGTGTTCTAAAGAAAATCATGATTGCTTAAAAAAATACCTCAAAAATTAAATTTAGCCATTAAAAAATGTGCAATAAGTATTATTCAGGTCTGTTGATATATGTGGATATAGATTGAAGTTCAATCTCAGATAACTGTGAATCTATGCATAGTTTATTAACCATTTTTCTGTAATAATTCTATATTATTAATAAGCAAAAGTGCATTGTATTATCTAAATACATTATAAGAAAGGAATTCAAGGCATGTCATGGACTAATGGTATTTGCTTATGAAAATATAAATATTAAAAATTTTATATTGTAGAAGGATGACCAGTCACATATCAAATACTTGTAACTGAAATAAGTTTGAAAGAATGAAGCTTATGAAGTTATTCAGGATTAGATTTATTTGTTGTATCAACAAATATAAAAATAAAATGAAGTACATTTCTACATAAGATCAAATTACTGACACTTAACAAAACTTATACTTGAAATAAAATTTAATAAATTTGTACAACTGAAATCTTAATTTGAATATTAGAATTTGTTTTGATATGTAGTTAAAGTTGTGTGCTAAAAAATGTAATCACATATTACATCATTTAGTTGTAGAATCATAATGTCATTATGAATATAGCCGATTCATTTTCTTATTATTAATTTGTATTGATCATATCACTACAAATTATTTTTGGGTTTTTTTTTCAGTGCTTCCTAAACTATATATATTTTATTTTTACCACCATTCTCTTTTTTCATGTGTGTTAGATCTATTGTTAAAAAAAAATTATTGGATTAGATGGAAAGAATAATTTTAAGAATTATTAATTCCAAAAATTATTAACATTTTTTCATGTTGTTAAGGATAACCAATCAAAAGTAAAACATAAGGGATAAAGATTTAGAAGGATAATTTTTTTAAATCTGCATGTCTTCCTAAGGTAAATATGTTACAGATTGTATTTATATTACTTACTTTGAATTGAAAGAAAAATTATGTTTTATATTTATGAGAAAATTTGCCTGCTGGTTATTGGAAGAAAAAAAAGTGTCATTCTTCTGCATCTTCGAGAAAATTGTTCCAAATTCATGTATCTGCGTATTTGTGTGTATTTTTTAAATGGTGTATAATGATAACAAAATAATTGTGTATGTTTCAAAAAATTCTTTCTCTATGAAGGATATTTAAATATTAATTTATTAAGTATTAATTGTAAATTATTGTATATTTATCTATTCTTTTTTATCTTAGCAACTCCCATTGGTTAATTTTGTAAATGACTCTTATTTTGCAATTATTAACTCTAGCATCAAATTATGGTTATTTAAGTACTTGTGTTTTTATTTATTCTTTTGAATAACTTTAAAGCTGAAACAATGTTTTCTAAAATTATAGGCTGTTCTTGAAACTTATTTTGAAACTGGCAGCAAGCCTGTTATGTAAGGTTAACTGTTTGGGGTATGTTTTTTATGCTACTTTTTGAAAAAGAAAATTGTGATGCTCTATATAACCACATATTCCAGCTATTTGTTGCTGCGTTTTTTTTTCTTTACATTTATAAAATTTAAGTACTATAAATTTTAATGTTTTCACAATATGCATGAAAATTTTAAATATTTTTATTATATACTAGTCGCCTCAGCTGGTCTACCATGAATACAGGTTATATTTTATTTCAGATTAATCATTTCGATATAATTTCTTGTTCAAGATTCTGCCAAATTGTCTGACATGAGGGCTATGTTATTTGAATTGTCTTGCTGAATTTTTATTTGTTGTATTTATGCACTTTTCTAATTGAGACAGTCACATAACATAAGTGCTATTAAGAGCATAAATATCTGGTTCATCTAGGGTGGGTAGCATCATGAAAAGTGCTTAAGAAGCACAATAAGTCCTCAAAAAGTGCTGAATTTTCTTGTGAAGATTAAAGAAATATTTTTGTTTTGCTTTCGTACAAATTGAATATGATAATTTGCAATCATGGTCCCCAAGGCCTGTTGTTTACTAAATGTCTCAAAAAAAAAAAGAAAGAAAGAAAGGGGGGAAAAAAAACTCACAAAAAGGAAGAATTTGAAGAAGGAAACCAGGTGTTTCAGCATATATTAAGATAATGCCAATGATTCATTTTCTTTTATTTTCTTCAATTTAGTGTTCATTGTTCCATTATGCTCTCTTTTTCTTCAACAATGTGCTTTGCCATTTATTGAAATATTAGAATAATTATCCAGAAGGGGCAATGCAAAATCCATACTATGTCATACTTATTGCAAGTTGAAAAATGTTAGAACTTTTAATTTAAATGTCAAACAATTTAATTAACTTATGCCTGGTAAGTATATATTTAAAATTTTATGTATTATTATGAAAAAATATGCTGTCCAATCAATAAGAAAGCAAGAAATAAGAAAGCAATGCTCCCTAAAATAAGAAAGCAAGAAAGTAAATTCAGTGCACCAAAAAGGTATATTGAACATGGTAAAATCTGCTTTAAATATAGTAATATAATTGGCAATCATTCTCATTAATACATCATTTTGGAGAAATTGCTTAAATGACTTATTACAAATATCCAACTGTATTATATTTAAATGTAATCAATCACTGTATGTAAGTTAATCGTGTAAAATCTAGTATGATGAGACTTTAATTTGAAGCCTAAATATCTATGAAACCCAAAATTGATGTATTTGAAAATTATACTAGATATTGGAGAATTACTGTATATTGCCAGAAGTATGCATACAACTTTTTCAAAACAAATAAATGACATCATTACCTGAATTTTTCAAAAAAAAAAAAATTTATGTAACCTATGACTATTTTTTTTATAATAAACGATTTTAATTCAAAATAAATAATCATGCATTTTTAAGAGTTAAAACTGTTTTATGTATGCTTTGCTTATTATATACCTTTAATCTCTCTAATAGAAATCAATCCCATGGTATCATAGTCTATTAATAGCATAATCATCCAATTCAACTTTCTCTTAACTTCCATAATACTATAATTTTTTTAAAAAATTTCCTGAGTAAAAAATACATATTTAAATAGAATCCTTTCAATTAATAACAAGAGAGGAAGAAAATCATATGATTAAAATACAACGAAACCTGCAGGTATGATCTCTCCAAAGCTTTCTTACAAACTTTCTAATAAAGGTGTTAACCTCCTCTTTAATCTATGGATCTTGGGTATACAAACAAATGCCTTGCATGGCAATGGAAAAATAATTATGAAGTATTAAACTTTAATGTGAATTAAATATTTTTACCAAAGTTATTGTGTGATGCTTGACGTTTTACATAAGTATCCAAAAATAAGTTGTTTTTATGTTTTGGGTGGCTTTTTTCAATAGATTGAATCATAATTTGATGCTTAATTATAATTATACTCACATAATCACATAATAAATTTCATATATTAAGTCATTGGGATTTTCAGTTACTGCATTTATATGCATGAGAAAATAAGTCTGACAAAAAGACAAAACTAAAAAGACTAACTGACAAAAAGTCAGCTTCATGACAGATTTTATTCTGAATTTGATTGATATCTACATTTTAGATGATAAATATGTGTTCCAAATTTTATCCATCTAACTCAATTTGTTTGGTATTTGTCACGTATTTGAATAGCTGGGCATACAGAATTTCCCTCAAAATGTGATGATTGAGAAAATTTTGAAATGGTTTATTTAATATTTTTTTAGATGCTATAAAAATTTGCTATAGGACTTTTAGAAGTTTGATAGTGTTAAGACTTCAAAATTTCATTTTATCGTAGTTATTTAAAATTTAAAATACTTCAAAATGCACATTTCCACATCCAAAATGTCTGTGTGTCAATTTTGGTAATTCTATTTCTGATACCCAGAATGCCAACACATGCACACATACATTCAAATTTATTATTACTTATATTTAATTGTACATACTATATTTAATTGAGGTTTTCTTTATTTATATATTATATTATTTCAGTTTTTTTGTTTATAATTGCAAGAATGTTTTAAAATAATACATCTGATGTAATGATAGTCAGATTGGACAAATCCTCAATTTTTATTAATTTGAACTGAATATCACACTGAAATAGGAAAACATATTTTCATTCAAAATCAGAATGAATCAATAAATCTTAGTCATGTGTAGTAAATAGCAGCTTATGTTAAATGCTTTACTTATTAGTTATATAAATTATGATTCTTATCCCATTATTATTCAAAATATTGATTGGTCTTCCTTTGTTGTCATTACTACACATTTTTTAAAGTATAGTTAATGTAGGAATGTTATAACTCTTACATTACAATAAATTTCTATATTAAAAAGTAAAATTGCTATAACCAGGCTCTGAAAATGCAAATTTAGCATAAGAATCACATTATATCATTGAATAATTTAGAGTCAGATTAGTTCTAAATTTGCTGTATCTGGGTATGCTTTGCTCACTATTATGTGCAGTTGAAGATAAACAATAAAAGTGAATGTGGGGAATATCTGATATGACGGTATGTATTTCTTTATAACTTAGATTAACTGTAATACTTTTGTGTGTCTGTAGTAAGTAACTAACGTTCATACTGTAATTGTCACTATAAAATATATCAAGTAGTAAAAGTTGTATTGATATTTTTATAACAAAAAAGATATTAAAAAATTATTGGGACTAATGAGCTATCTCCTTACAAATCAGTATTTGGTTGAAGAAGATAATCAGCAAATGTAAAGAAGGTTTTAGTATTTAGTTATGAAACTGCAAACTATACAACTTAAAAGATATTTTCCTAATGGAAAATATGTGCTCAATATTTGCATTCATAACATAATAAAAGACTATGATGCAATATTTATTAGTTAACTTATTTAGACATTTCTGATTGTATATTTTTAATAATTACTGAATAATAAATAAAATTTTGCATTGCTAAAATAAATTTCTTTCTTATATATTTTTATAAACATAATCGCTAAATTTCAAAAGGATCATTAAATTTATAAGAAGAACAAATAAATTATTATTATTTAGAGAAACTCTACTTTATGTTTTCGTTTTTGTTAAATGTGATAATTATAGCATTTGTCAAATGTTATATTTTTTACTTTTGTGATGCTGCTGCTGTTGAATTTTCTGTAATTAAATGTGTATCAAATATCATATATAGTTAATGTAATCATTTAAAAAATATATTCGAGATAAGTTTTGTTCATATATATACACTGAAGTGACAAAAGTCATGGGATAGCAATATGCAAATATACAGATGGCAGTAGTATCGCAGCGAAAAAGTATAAATGCGCAGTTCGTTTTCCAGAGCTTTCATTTGTGTTCAAGTTATTCATGTGAACAGGTTTTTCGTGATTTATGGCGGCACGACGAGAATTAACAGACTTTGAACGTGGAATGTTAGTTGGAGCTAGACGCATGGGTCATTCCATTGCGGATATCGTTAGTGAATTCAACATTCCGAGATCCACAGTATCAAGAGTGTGCCGAGAGTATGAAATTTCAGGCATCACATCCCATCATGGACAGCGCAGTGGGCGACCACCTGCACTTAACGACCGAGACCGCCGACGTCTGTGTAGAATGGTCAATGTTAATAGACACGCAACACTTCGTCAAATAACTGCAGGAATCAATGTGGGACGTACGAGGGACGTGTCCGATAGGACTGTGCGGCGAAATTTGTCTTCCTTGGCCTATGACAGCAGAAGTCCGACTCGAGTGCCTTTACTGCCAGCACGACATCGCCTGCAGCGACTCTCCTGGGCTCGTGAGCATATCGACTGGTCCCTAGACCAGTGGAAAACCGTGGCGTGGTCAGATGAGTCACGATTTCAATTGTTACGAGCTGATGGTAGAGTTCGAGTGTGACGCAGACGCCACGAAGCCACGGACCCAAACTGTCAGCAAGGCATTGTTCAAGCTGGTGGTGGCTGCATAATGGTGTGGGCTGTTTTTTCATGGCATGGACTCGGTCCTCTGGTGCAACTGAACCGATCATTGACTGGAAATGGTTATGTTCAGATGCTTGCAGATCACTTGCAGCCATTCATGGACTTCACGTACCCACACAACTATTGGATTTTTATGGATGACAATGCACCATGTCACCGGGCCAGAACTGTTCGCGATTGGTTTGAAGAACATTCCGGACAATTCCAGCGTTTGATATGGCCACCTAGATCGCCAGATATGAATCCCATCGAGCATTTATGGGACATCATCGAAAAGTCCGTTCGTGCCCAAACTCCTGCATCATCCACACTTTCACAATTATGGACGTCTATACAGACAGCATGGCTCAATATTCCTGCAGAGGACTTCCAACGACTTGTGGACTCCATGACACGTCGAGTTGTTGCACTTCGCCGCGCAAAAGGAGGACCGACACGATATTAACAGTCATCCCATGACTTGTCACTTCAGTGTAT
>JAPMOQ010019658.1:586629-609314 GCA_026543055.1 Argiope trifasciata | reverse complement strand
CATCTATGAGAATGGGCTTGCCCAGGAGCAGAACCACTGCGCGTGCGTGGTTGAAATTGGAGTATATAAAACGGGTATGCAGTGTCTTTCTAAACATAGTGCGATTAGCGACATAATGGGAAAAGCTGCGGATTTATCAGACTTTGATAAAAGTCAAATCGTTATGGCTCGGTGACTTGGAACATCAATATCAGAAACGGCGCGTTTAGTGGGCTGTTCACGAGCAGTTGTTGTGAGCACATATCAAAGGTGGTGCAGGGATGGTGAAACGGCAAGTCGCCGGCCAAAAGTGTGTCGTCCACGGCGCATTGATTCCAGAGGAGAGCAGAGATTGCTACGCATTGTTCGCCATGACCGAAGGGCTACAACAGCCGAAATCCCCACCAGCTACAACAGTGGTGACCCAGGCAATGTTTCTCAACACACTGTGCAGCGTACATTGTTGCGTATGGGCCTACGCTGCCGGAGGCCGAAGCATGTTCCTGCACTAACGGAACGTAATCGCCAGATACGTCTGCTATGGGCCAAGAAACATCGGAATTGGACACCAGAAGAATGGAAGAAGGTTGCATGGTCCGACGAATCACGTTTTCTGGTCCATCACTTCGACGGGCGTGTGAGAATACGCCGATTTCCAAATGAGCCCCTTGCTCCCGAATGCGCAGTTGGACGGAGACAAGCCGGTGTGGGGGTATTATGGTGTGGGCAATGTTTTCATGGAGCACATTAGGACCCATAATCCCCATAGAACAATTCTTGACATCTGGAAGTTACGTGAACATGGTTGCAGACCAGGTTCACCCATTCATGGCAACAGTGTATCCTGCGGGGGATGGCGTGTACCAATAGGATAATGCACCATAACATAAGGGTGGAATCGTCACGGATTGGTTCGAGGAACATTCCAGTGACTTTCAAGTCATGTCTTGGCGCCCAAACTCACCTGACATTAATCCAATAGAGAATTTGTGGTCCTACTTGGAAAACCAAATTCGTGCTGCCAAGCTACCCCCTCGCAATATGAGGGAATTGCAGGACCAGTTGGTGTGCGCTTGGTACCAGATACCTCAGACTACCTATCAGCACCTTGTGGAATCAATGCCACGGCGGGTGCCAGCAGTTTTGAGGGCTAAAGTGGGTCCTACATGTTATTAGCAGAGTGGTCATAATGTAATGGCTCTTCGGTGTATATATATAATCAAAATTATTTTATTTTACTCCTCACCAGACTTTAAAATAATGCTTTAAAAAATCTCATTTGTAAATAATTGATGAATGTAATCTCTATTTTAACAAAATCTTTGTTACATCATTAAAATATTAATCTTTTAACTCATTTTCAAGCAATGTTATAGTAGTCAAATTAAAAATGCGCTTAAAATAAAATTTTAGCTGACTTGACGAAAAAAAATTAAGCTAAAAGAACATGATCACTGGGATCATAATATTAATCTTGAAATAAATTCATACTTTTTATTTTTAATTTTTCTTTTTAAATGCTATAAAGATTTATAATTTCAAAAACATTGTTAAGTATTTAACAATTTTTTAGTACAATATCCATTATTCGTTGGTATTCACAATATTGTTACGAATTTCCTATGCCACTATTATACCAAGTCCGTAAATTCACCGGGTTCACTTATGAGTGTATACTGAGGAAACAACTAGCTGGCTTCAATAACTAACGGTGAATTTTATTAAATACGAAGACACAGATGACAAATACAAAGATAACAAATATGTACAACTGAAACGTGAACAGGAAATACTCAGTAGTTCACAAGCAGTAATCATTAGCAAAACCAAATACAGCACACAAAGCGACGACACAGAATTCACCAGGAGAGGGAATCTTCTTAGCTTTATTCTGCTGTCTCTCCACACGGCTGCAATTCTCCACTGTCTCCTCGTTATAGCTATATCCAACTGCGGACTCACTACTTCATGAGTGGCTACTCCGTTCATAACTCGAACTCAGTTCAGAAATCACTTGAGCTCCAAACTACGCTTATTCTTCTTTATCCTCTCCATACTTGCCTCCAACTGACTCTGCAGCATCAGAGTTGGGTTGACGGGACGTATAGCGCTGGCAGGGCTTATCCCCTTTAATGGTAAATTGCATGGGGCCTTACTGTCGATCTGACCATCTTCGTCGTGTTTTGGAAGTGATCTGCTGGCTTGTTGAGGCTGCTTAAGTGGTATTCGCCAGATTGAAGAAGGAGGTGAGGTGGAAAGTGTCATGATTCATTCCTACTAGTTGTTACAGGGTTTAGTGTACGGTGGTTGCCGCCGCACTTAGAAATAATTTGAAAGCGAGAGATATTTGTGTTTTTTAAGCTCAGTTTTTGTTTTATAAATACGAATTAATGATAAACATAAGACTGAAGAGTATAGTAATTTATTTAATAGATGGGGTGAGCTGTTTCAGTTAATAGAAAAATATTACGGGGTCTTTTTGACTTTAAATTAGGGGTGTACTTAGGTATTTTAGCTATTGCTTATTGACTCTACAGTTTGAGACTGTCTTTTACAGTTTACAGACGGCAGAGAAGGTTTTCGACCAATAAAGGGTATCTCAATTTCTATGGATTCTGAAGATTCTGGAAGTTTCCAGTAATATCTATTTTGTCGACAAGTTTATCGCCATGCTCTGAGTAGATAGGTTGATTAATTTGAGTTTTTTGGCATAAGGGACATTTTTGGCCATACCGCGCCCTCTATATGATAAAGTAGAGCATTGTTAATGTTTTAAACCTTTATGATAAAAAAAATATTTATGTATCAAGTAGTAAAAAACAGCTAAAATACGAAACGAAACATATGATTTTTGCTTTAAAACAATAAATAAAAAAATGGTAAAAGATGAGTAGCAATTAAAAATTTATTTGGATATTTTTTCACAACAATTCTGGGAGTATTACATTTGATGAATGAAAAAATGGTGGCGATGGGTGACAAAAGCTGAACATTCAATCAAAATGTGAGGACCAGTTAATTTGGTGTGGCATGTGGAGAACATAGGTTCCCTATTACCAAAAAGTAGATACTTGGGGTTAATTCGAGTATGCCCAATAAGCGGGAGGCATGATTTTACTTCAGCCCCATCCATTTGTAAAACTGGCCACGTGTCAATTACAAGTTTAATAAAGTGTATTCTAAGTTTGTAGACGCCACTCTCCGAGACCACTGACGCGGTATCCGATGAGCACCTAACAGAGCCAATCTAAAACAGCCTTTTCAATAATTTAACTAACCTTGCTGGGAAGCAACATTATAGGTTTTTTGCAATATTATATATATTTCTGAAAAAATGATTTGTGCACTTTCTGTGTCTAAGATAATAAAGAGCAATCATTAAATTGATTTCTGATTATTAGTAGATTAAAGCATAAAACTTCACGAAATGTAAAACGAATTCATATTAATGATGAAACCGAAAAATATAATTTAGAAAGTGGTTGTTATAATCTTAGATTAGGTTGTATTTGTATTGATTGTAAACATTTCATATGTATACATATATTGGATAATAAAAACATCAGCATTGATTTAAAAGAAAATGGTATTTCAGTATTCGAAGCATTATATATCAACTGTTTAAAGTTGGAACTTCTTTTCGGATTAAGTGAAAAAACAAACAACTCTTTTTATTTTATTTTCACCACCAGCAAAGAAAACAAGATTCGTTATATTGGACTAGTTATTTCCTAAGCGTATTGCGTATTTTCGCTTGGAGCTGAACTGAACGGATGAATATTACTCGACGTTTTCTGCATTTGTGCAACTGTGGTAGGTTAGTTCCATCATAGTGAATTGTTTAAGACCAAACTTTATCTTTAACTACAAAATTGTACTTTTGAAATTGTAAGTATATCATTGATGTATTAATCACTCTTAGAAAGAATTAAAGGTTGTATTTGAAATATTTTAATGTGTTGAAAAATTTGCCGCTCCACGTGGTCTTCAGTTAATGTACTATATTACCGGCATGTAAATTGAGTGAGAAAATATCTTATGTATTGTCATGAATAAATTTCATTAAATGTGATTTTAATGATATTAAGATATGACCAGAAAATATAAATTGATACTTAACTTTCTCCCTTTATTTGAAAAAAAAAAAAAACTGACTTTTAATATTATGATGATTGCACTTGTTTTCACTTGGAAAATTCAGTAAAAAGAAATTTTAAAAATGTATAGAATTGCAGGAGATTGAGAAATAAAATTAATGGGTCTGATTATATTATAAATATATCTTCAAACTATTTATTGAAATGTAAGTTACAGTTTTTCCAAATTCTTCCTCTAAAAGGATTCTAAAATTAACAATAACTCTTGATACAAACTTTTAATCAATAATAAGTTTCTGTGTAGCATTGTCATTATAACTAAAAATAAGAGATTGGACTGAATAATTTAGATTTTATTTTCGATAATTTATTAATTTATGTGGCCTTTATTTTGTATAATTTTGTGTTATTTGAAGAATGCAAAGAAAAGTGCTTCTACCTTTGATTAGATTGGTGTGATAAAAATTTAACTACTTGTCTAAATTTGTATAATGCCCATCCTTTGCAGTAAATATTTTCTATGTGTAGTTAATGAAAAAATAACTTGACACCATTTATATATCAATTTGTATTGTCTTAATTTATTCATAAATAGTTTAAATTTTACTATTTTAGGCAATCCTGATATGGGTACTGAAGTTATAACTCCTGCTGAAGAATCGAGCTCAGATATATCAGAATTAGAGCAGAAAATCATTCGCCAAATTGAAGTAAGTTTCTTTGGAATTTTCATAAGTTTTTTTTCTAAAGTATGTTAGGTTAATTTTTATAGTTTTACAAATTTTTGTTATACAAAATTTTGGAGACAAAAGAGCAATGATTTCTGTAAAAGTGCGTTTCAAGAATTGAAAATAAGACACATACTTGAAAATTAGATAACTTCATGGTTGTTGATACATTATTTGCATACAATGATTTACTAAAAAAATCTTTCATTAAATATAAGTTGAAAATTAATGATTTTTTTACATTGGATTAAGGGATATAGTTTGTTCCTACTTGTGACATAGTATTAGGTACAATGATGAATCAAACAATTCAAATGTGTATAGGTAATAGTATTTCAAGCAATTTCTTATTAAATTTGTATAACAATTACTGATTTTTTTACTATTTATGCATAAAATGTGTGAATGACATGATTTAATGACTTCAGTATTGTGTTTCTGAAGAGAATATAAATAAAAACAAAAGAATAAATAAAGAGTAACCAAAGTTTCTCAATTGTAATCACAACTTGACTTATCATTGAGATACAAGTAGTCATGTTCCGAGATGATTAATAAAAGTATTTGCTTTTCAAAGCACAAAAAAATATGAGTTTGTTCCTTCTAAATTTCAGATTTGACTATTCATTTCAAAAATAAATTTATGTTGGTTCAGATGTAATTGTATCATCTTCAGGGTTATTTAAGTGGGTGGAAGAATAAATCATATTTTTCACATCTAAGCCTTTTTGTACTGTTACTGATACTAAAAGGCTCGTAATACAGTTGTATGAATGAAATAGTAAAAGTGAAGAATAGTGTGCCCCTTTCTGCGTCAAGAATTCCGTCCCTAATAAAGTTGTCGGACAAAATAAACACTTATATGAAACAGTTATGCTTGCTACTTTATGAATTAAAATTATGATCTTAACTGATTAGTATTAGAACTTTGATTTTAATTTCAGATTTATTTAATCTGTATTTGAGATTTTTATTTATATATTTTTTTAAACTTTGGGATCACTATTGCTGCTTATCTTAACATTTTTGTAGAAGCTTTTCAAACTGGCGGCATCGGCCTGTTGTGCTGAGAGCAAAATTTAGAGCATGTAATGCCTGCCGGCATTTGAAGAAGGCACCAGGCAGACTTTTTTCATTTTAAAAACATCTTATGATTTCGCTACTGATGGATGCAGGAATTTAGTAACTTTGCTAGCGCATCAAACATAAAGACTGTGTGGATAACGGGAACAGTACATACAAGCAAATATCCTTTGCTAACTTCATCAACTTTTAAAATATATATATATTCCACTTACTTTTACCCATTCTGCAAATTCTAAATACATATACCTAACATCTATTCATTTGCAATTGCCTACATAACAAATTATTGGAATAGAACGAACTGCAGTAAAAGGATTATGAAACCTGTGAGGAATTCTATTGCAGCTGTCTTTTAATGCAAGAACGTAGGCAATTTCACAAATTACAATTTCAGGCGATTTTTTGAAGTGCATACTAACAATTGAAAATAAATATTTCTTATTTGTATTCACATTAAAAAAAATGAATTGTATTTATTATTAATTGTAACAAAAAAAAATTAAAATGAAGAACAAAATTAAAATCCTTAATCAATATTTTTTTGTTATTTTTAATTTAACATTTTTTACATAAAATGGCTGTAGTTGAGGTACAACACAACTATTGTAAAAAGTAGTAAACAAAACGGAATTAGGATTGCTAGAAGAAAGTTCCGTTGGTTGCCATATTGTCGAGAAACTTAGGGGAGGGGCACACAATTATTCACTTCAATCAATGAAATAGATATACGTTTTAGATGATAATAAAAAAATATGTTTCAAGTATTTATAAAAAAAGTATTTATTGTATATTTTTTAATGAATTCTTTTTATTTTCAGTATTACTTCGGAAATTTTAATTTATGCAAGGATAAGTTTCTAAGGGAGCAGATAAAATTAGATGATGGTTGTATCCTTTAGCATTTTTTGAATTTATATTTGAGTATTAAAGCTTATTTTCCTTTATAAATATTTGCTGTTTTTGTAAATTATTATCATTGGAACTTTGTGGTTTTCCTTAATAAAATCTATAGGGGTTCCGTTAGAAACCATGGTGAAATTCAATCGTTTAAAGGTAAATTTAATTTTTTTTTACTTCAATTTGTACAACAGAAATAAGAATTTATTATTGATATATATTTTCTGACATCATAATGAATTAACTAGGGAAGGAAAAGAAAGTTTTAAAGGGCATTTTGCAAACAGTAATTTCACATATAAAAATATGCCATAACCAATTCTTGAAGTTTTTATTGTTTAAGTAGAATTTTTAATTCTGTAATCAAAAGACAAGAAGATATATTTTTAGCTTTAATAAATTCTTATGCAACAGATTTTTGTACTAACTTATCACATTTATTGTTTTTTATCATTTCCTATAAATGTATCATATTTAACTATTTATACCCATCTAATTCTTTTGGTATTCTAGAGTCTCACTCAAGATTTTAATACAATCTGTACAGCTTTAGGAAAGTCACCTAATGGATTGATTGAGGTGAGTATATTTTATATAAATAAAATTTCAGAAACTTCTAATATAATAAAATTTTAATTTCTACCAGTTTATTAAAATATAAAATTTTTCTAGATTAATGAAGATTCTACTAAAATACGTAGACGAGTAGAAAAGCCCATTCCTGATGAATCTTATTTAAAAAATGAAGCTGTGGAAGATCGAACTCTTTATGTGGTATGTAATTCATATTGAATTTTGAGAATAAATATTTTAGGTCTTTTTTTTCCGTTTATGTTTCATTAATTTTTTTTCTTCCAAACTTCTATTTAGAGCAATTAAAATGAAAGGGGGAAAAAAGTATATTATAATTTCATTTTGTAATATTATTCTTCACTGTGTATTTGAAAATTTATTTATGATTTTAATTCTTTTATTGCAAATCAAAAATTAGGTTAATTTTAATCATTTGAGTAGTATTTAATTGTTTTTCTAATCAATTTATTTTGTTTGTATTTCATATTTTAGAAAGGATTTAGGAAAAATATCACATTGGATGAGCTTTTGGAATTTTTCAAAGAGCACAAAGTTGAAAATATATTTATGAAACGCTACCCAGGGAATAATAGAGGCTTCAAGGTAATTTTGTATTTTTGTTTATTCTCTATATAACCATTCTTTTCTTCAGAAAATTCTATTATACTTATTTCTAATATTGATAGATATGTGTCCATTAGTTAATTGATGTATCACTGATCATTCTTATTTATTGAATATTGTTAGTTTTATAAATTGCAAATAAAGAAATGTGAGATCATTAATTTTTTTTAACTTTAGGCTAATGACTAATAAATCTTCCATTTTTTGAAAAGTTATGTTTTATTTCTCTCATTATCATTTTGGATGAGCATATGTAAAATATGATACTTCATTGCATTTAATATGTTCATGAATAAGAACTCTTATTGCAAAGCAATATATATTTATATATAATATAATATTTGAGTATTTTTTTTATCTTCGGAAATATGGGTATAACTGGCAAGTTTCATTGGTAACATATATCTTTAATGGAACAATATAAACTTAATACTCTTTTCATTTATTAAGTTTATTAAATTTCTTGTTATGAATTTACTAGAAAATGATAACATTTTACATGTTTTGTTTTTATTCATTTGCTCATGGTTTCATAACTACTATCCAACTTTTGAAACCTTGATAAAAAAATATTTCTTTGACTGACTTAAATGAGCATTGAATTCTTCAGCATAATATTTGTTGTAATTTGTAATTTAATATTTTATATAATTTGTTCTCTTATAACTTCAGCAAAATATTCAAACTTGATAGTCATTAACTCTTAATATTATAGAATAATCAAACTGTTCTCTTCAATGTACTATATCTTAATTTTTCAATCGGCTCCTGGAAAAAGGCAACATTAAATTACCATGAAAATGATTAAATTTAGTTAAAACAGAAGCCATTTTACTGAAAAACATGTTTTAAAAATGATTATAAATAAACCCCAGTCATTTGGCATTAAGGTTTTATTTACAGTACAGATTATTTTATTGACTCGTGCAATATCCCAAAGAATTGTGCATCAAAAATTTCTGATTTATTGTGAAACTTAGGTTTTCATTTTACTTTCAGCAATATTTAAATGACATTTGATTTTGTTTAAATCAATAAATATTATTCAAAAAAATTAGTCTAAATTTTAATCTTTTGATCCTGATGAATCATGTTAAAAAATTTCTATGTCCCTCCCGAATAAGGTCATCTGCCATCAAATCTACCAAATTATTTAGATTTGAATATTAAAATTTTAGAACAATCAGCACTTTTATAATCTTAAACCAATCAGGTATGTGGGAACTCTGGATGCTGATTGCTGTAACTTTTTTTAGTCTGCTGGTGAAGTAATCTAAAATCATGCTTTGTTTATCAGATAGTAATCTATAAATTTTCATAATTCACTCCATTTTGTTTGCAGCATTTTTTTTTTTTTTTTTACATATAAAACTTTGTTTTAGGTATCTAGCTGGTTCTCTAGAAATATCTGAAATAATTTTCTTGAAATGTCTTCATGTCCATGATTCTGCCGAGTTATAAATGAAAGATTTTAATTTTGTCTTGCATATCATATGTTTATTGTGTATTGGAGATTAGTCCCATTGCAGTATTAAATATATACAGTCCATTTGTCTTTTAAATTTCACAGAATTGTAACATCATTTTTTGTTTATCTCATAAACTATGCAGATATTAAGCTGAATCTTTGTTCTTTATTCGACAGTTGGAGGAAAAAAAACATGTAATCGTAGTTAATGGAATGATCAAAAAGTGTTGCCATGAAGTCCAAAAATCTAATTTATTGTTGGAAATCTGGTTAAATATGTATGCTTATGTATGTAAAAATGTGTATAAAAGAAAGCCAAATTCAGCAAATATTTCCATTGTTATTAATTTGGTGTCATGAGAAAGACAATTTTTAAAACTTTGAAATGGCGCAAAATTAATTTTATTATATTTTCAGAAGTTATTGCAGAAAAATGTTGAAATTTAGCTTAACTATTAATTAAAATTCTAATTTTAAATAATACCTGTGAGGAGAACATTCCTGACTTAGGTATGTGTATGTTAAATTTAATAGCTCTAGGCAAGTAGCTGGCAAATCATGGCATGCGAACCATGTTTGTGTAAGAAGGCTTTAATTAAATGAATACCAATTGCCTACTTCTATAATATGAAGTTAAAAAAAATATTGCTCTCAAAAGAGATTACAATAATTGAGCTGTTGATAATTAACTCAGTTGACTAAGGAGTTTGCTAATCACTGTTCTAGATCAAACAGTCTGCCTGCCTGTGTGTGTGGGGGGGGTGACAATGTGTAAATATGTATTCATCGTTATTATTAATATATTATTAGTATAGATTATTGTTGTTCACATAAAGTTAAGTTACCTTAATTAAAACATTTCAATTTTTTTCTGGGCTTGATTTTTGACTAATCTATATTTAGGGATCCTGTTTTGTTATGTTTGAAACTGTTGAAGATGCTGTGAAATTCCTAGAAAATAAGAGCATAAAATTTGAAGGAACTGAACTCTTAAAGGAGAAAAAGTGAGTACCTTGTATTTTAACAATCTTTTAATAAACATTATTTTTATTTTTGTCTATTCTAATTCAAGTTTCATTTGACAGGAAAGATTACACTAAAAGAAAAGATATCTACTTTGCTAATGTAAGGGCGTAAGTATTTTTTTCAATATTTTTTTTTTTGCTAAAAATATATTAAATGGTTTTATTTATGTAACAAATGAAGTGAGTTTATTATTTATTTTAGGGAAAAAGAAAAAAAATTAGCTAAAAAATCTGATGGAAATAAGGAAGATGGAGCTGAAGATAATGAGGTAATTTACTATTCTACTCAATATTTTTCTTAAATTGGGGAAAAAAAAATGAATTATACAATTTAGCTTTTTGAATGAATATGGCAAATAGGAAGAGTTGATTTTCTTTTAATTTCAAAACAGTTATTGCTATGAGTAAATATGAGGGGGGAGGGACATATTTTCTGTTTTGAAAGTTATCAAAATATTAACTTCCCCCCCAAGTACTTAAATCTTGCATTGTAAAATTAATGTAAAAGATTTTTTTTTAAGACTTAGAAATGGAGATTTTAAAATCTTGACATTTTTTTCTAAATTGAAAATTTTCAATTTTCACAGGTAGGCATTGTTTGTATTTTTTTTTTTTTTTTGATTACAAAATTGAAAGGAATGAAGAAAACTTATAGTTTATTTTTGTTATGATATCAAAAGATAAATTTTGAGTTCAGATTATCAAAAAAAGATTCAGATTATATGTAAAAATCTTTAAGAAAAGCATGTCCATCTTTGAGACTTAATGATTTAACCAACTGCAGTGCACACTACCTTTTAAATTTTAAATCATACTCTTGCAAGTAACTGGGTAGATCTGTAGAAGTACATAAGTTAAATTTTTTAGATTGTATTTATTTTGATTCAGTGGGTGATCAACAGATTTGCACTCTGAAAAGTGCGATTGAGTGAGCATTACAGTGAAGCATGAAAATGAGTAAACCTCTTGCATTTTAATAATGCATTTCAGAAATACTTAGTTGATCTCTTTGTGTCATTTTCAAAACCATTAATTTGCAGTTAAAGACTTATTGTATTTAAAATAAATGTTTATATGATTAAAGGTTAATGTTTATATGTAAATTTTGTGGCCGACTTCATTAGTAATTCTTATTTTATGTAGTGGAAATTAGATCAATCTATAGTAAATTAAAACCTATAGTAATAGGTTTTAATAATAATTTTTTTAGTAATAAATCTATAGTAATTAAGTGGTTTATTGCAAGTTAATTTTATTACTTCCTGTTTACTTTATTACTTAATGTTTGTTACTTTTAATTAATTTTTACAATATTTTAATTTGTGTTTAAAAAAAGTGACATTTTTTGAGAAAAAAACACTTAGAGTGAATTTTTCCATAAAATCATTATTTAACTCCTGAATTTTCTATGTTTTAGTAGACTTATTTTCTAATTAAGTTTTCATTCAGTTTTCACTCTATGTCATTTTGTGCTATAGGAAATTTTTTAAAATAAACATTGTCATGTATCAATCTTTTATATATACATTTTTTATTTATATGTTTAATTGGGAAAATTTGGTTACAGTATAGCAGTCAGATTATAATTTTACAAATGAATGGATATATTTCTAAGGATATTACTCTAGCTTCAGATGTGCTTTTGTTTATCATGTATTTTAGTCAAAACGATAGTACTTTTGGAGAATCTAGAATATATTTAAAATATGGCAAATTTTTCTTTATGCATTTGATATTTGTATTTTGGTTCATACAAACTTTTAATAAGACATATGCAGTGAAATAGGAAATTTCATTAAAATAAAAAAAATGGAAAAAATAATAAATAATTTCCTTTTTTCTAAATTGGCAAATTTGTTTCAACTTTTGCTTTAAGTTTGAATTGTATCTGTAGTAATTTTTCTTTTTTTTAAAAAAAAAAAATATGTGCCAAATCAATGTATTACAATGTTATTTTTTTATGTTATGAATAATACTGATTATGAGAAATGTTTCTTCATAATAATCTTGTAAAGTAAGAATACTGATGTCTAATTTTGAAGATTTCTGCTAAGTTGTTTTAGTATTCTTGTACATTTAGTTTTCTGTATTTAATTGTAAATGCATTTGCAGGCTCCTGAGTTCGACATTACGCCTGGTTGTTTATTAAAACTCACTGGACTAGGCAGTACTTGTTCAAGAGAAGATTTAAAGAAAGCTTTGGGAGAATTTGGAAAAATAAGTTATGTTGATTATGTCAGAGGCAATCCTGAGGTAATTAATTTAGTATAAAAAATGTTGAAAGAAAAGGTGGATACATTATGCATGCATTGAGGTATCGCTTTTAATACTTGGATTTTTTTCAAGAAGTGAAGATGATAAATGAAATGATTTAAAAAAATTAACTTTTGATGCTGTTTGTTGTAAATACAATATTGTAGATAGTTTTTTTTTTCTTGCCATAATTTTTTCAAATGTTTTTCCTAATATATGTTTTTTAAAAATAAAGATTATAAATTTTTAGCTTTTAAAGTTAGTAGCAGTTGATACTTATTTCTAGTTCTTTGTGAATTATGTAACTAAAAGAAGAAAAATGTTGCTTTTTATTCAAAAACTGGAAAAAAAACCCTTCAACATTTAGTTTTGAGTTAATTTCAATTCAATAACTCAATTTTAATTCAACTTTAAGAATTAAAATTCATAATCATGTTATTTTTTTTTTTTAATATAAAAGAATATGCTGCATTTTTTTTAAATACAAAAATATCGTATACAAAATTGGAAATATTTTTGGATTCATCTATTTCTTTTCCTACCTTGTTTTAGGCTGTTGTTCGTTTTGAATCTGGAGTAGCTGCTACGGTTTTGGAAAAAGCAGATGAAGAAGATGGAGAGAAAAAATTTTCAATTGGTTCTTGCAAAGCTACCGTTTCTGTTGTAGAAGGTAATTTGAAAATATTTTAAAATGACGCTACATATAACAGTGAAATATAATCAGATACTGAAAAACCTCTTTAATTTTTGCGAATCCATTTTGTTAAAAAAAAGAATGAAAAACAAAGAGTCATGCTAAAAGATTAAACAACAAATTGTAAAATTTTTTTAAAAAAGATTTTTTTTTTTAAAATTGCAACTACAATTTGAATTGCTACAATATTCTACTCCTTAACAAATAATTCGGAATGCTGTTATGAAATTTGTCATGTATATAAGATTAAAATACTGCTAATTCAACCTTGAACAATCTAATAATTTTTCTTAAAATGCTGTAATTTGTTTGATTTCACTAAATTATGAACTTTTAAAAAAGGAATTGGTTTTAAAATAACACGTTTCTCTCTATTCATAAACCATATTAAAACAAAATCATATGTGTTTTGCAAGACTTACAATTTTATTTTACTGAATTTATTTTATTTACTCAAGAAAGTGCTGAAGAATTTTAAACTTAATGTGTTAGAATTTTAAACTTAATAGGTAATTTTTTTGGTGGATCCTTGAAAAATAGATATTTACTTTTTAGGATAATTTTTTAGGATTTGGTTTTAGCAAGAAAAGGTATTGATATGAGAATGCTGTTAATTTAATTCTTTAATTTAATTTTCAAATTCAAATGAACTTATTTGCTATAACTACTATGTAATAGTATAATTCAAATCAATAATAGTATGGAATTAAGTTAGGCATTGCTTAAAAGTGTTTTATTTTACATGTCTGGTTCATCTTAATGTATTTAGTCTGTTCTGTAGCAAATCATTCAATTAATCTTTGGTAATGTATTTACACATTTGGTTTCAAAATAAAAAATGTGATTAGAATGTTTGTGTTAAAGGGTTGGGGGCTTCTTAAAAAGATTGAAATTAGATTATGTTCCAATTTTCATGGGCCATTCTGTAAATGAAAATCTATTACCACTCATAATTTCTGTGTTAATAACTGGATTTGAGAATTTTTTTTAAACCTATTTTAATGGATGGACCATCATTAAGTTAAACATTTGATAAATGAAATAAAAAATTCTTCAGAAACTTTAAAACTTTACATGGAAATTATTAGAATAAATTTCAACGTGTAATTTTTTGTTTTATTTTTTATTTGCCTTTAGAGTTTTAGAATCATCAGATTGTGTTAGAGGAGGTAAATGATCTGAACTAGTAGAGAATCTCAAGGATTTTTTTTTTTTTTCCAAACTTGAAAGTGATTATTCTACTGGTGCAATTAATAATTAGCAGAGGGATATAAATCAGAATAATTACAATTTTCATACAGTTCAAATGACTTATTTTTGAATTTTGGGATTTTTTAAAGTAAAACTAATGTCGTATAGTAAATAAATACAGATGTTATTTGGCAAAATTGTGTTTAAATTATATATATATATATATATATATAAACCTACCAAGTATCATGTTTAGAGTAAATTTCAATTATTTTTTTAAAGTTACATGGTTTTGTTAAAGCGAGACTCTGTAATCAGCACTATTTGCAAGCATAGAAGTACTCCAAGTACTTAAATTTAGAGTGGTGAATTTTAGATATCCATATATGGCATGCTATTCAAATATGTTTATATTTCAAAATAAATAATTGAATTAAAAAATAAAGGCATTTTTTCTTGTACAAAATTAGTGCTATAGTGCCCTAAAAAGATGCATGATTTTATGTGCTGCTATCATTTTCAACTGTTTTAGGCTAGCCTTTTATTTGCTTTGATTTGCCAGTGAGAAGAATTAATACAATTTTTAAAGAATGGGAAAATTTAAATTTTTTGTTGAACAAGGTGCTGGAAGAGCAACTGCAATGTGGATTTGGTGAATCAGTTTTGTTGTTAAACAAAAAATGCTTATATGTGAATATGTTTAAAAGGCCATAACCTAAATCTAAATCATATAAATGTGTTGCTAAATATATGGACTTATCTTTTTTGTAATAAATCCAAAAGTATTAAACTGCTTTTAATATTCCATTAAAAATAGTATTTACTTTTGCCATTTTAATATATTTTGCTTTAATATATGATGTAGCAAATATATTCAGATTGTTTGTTGGGCAACTTTAATATTTTGATTTCAAAACTAAATAGTGTTTTTAAGAATGACTTTTCAAACAAAAATTCATATCACAATATTAGCTAAGTTAATATAATATTTTTTGGGAGAAGAAATAATTGAAATAATTTGCTAATCAAAATTATATTAAAGTATATTTAAAATGAAAATGTCAATTTTTTATTTTTTAAAAAAATATGATCAATTTGTTGCCAAATGAACCAGCCAAGACATTTTGGATGATGTTTCTTTGCGAAATCATGAACGTTTATTATTTGAGAAAATCTATTTTACACATAATTCTGTAATATTTTGAGTTTAAAACAAATTTAAAATTTTCATTATAAGCTATACATGTCTTATTAAATTTAAAATTATATTTTTAAGGCTTGTGGTTTGCGCATCATTATATACTTTATGATAGTTTTATAGCATAGTGAATTGTTTTTTTTCTTCGAATGTTTTTGAACTGCAGTATAACATTCTTTTCTTAGAAGATTCAACTGCTATAAACTTACATTGTTGAACAACTCTTTTGACATCTTAAAATAATACGTGTATTTCCATATTGCTTTAAAAGGATATTAATGGGTCGATTAAAGGATGTAATAGGCTACAGCTGGTATGATGTTCATTTTAAGTTTACATATTAAGATTATTGAAAGATACTAATTATTGCACTTGCTACTGCAAAACCATCATCAGTTGACACTCATTTTAGCTTAAAAGTCAACATTTGATTGCAACAATCTTTGACCATTTCTTTCTAAATTTCTACTATA
The DNA here is from genome assembly GCA_026543055.1 of Argiope trifasciata. Classification (NCBI taxonomy): domain Eukaryota; kingdom Metazoa; phylum Arthropoda; class Arachnida; order Araneae; family Araneidae; genus Argiope; species Argiope trifasciata. The sequence goes on along the minus strand of JAPMOQ010019658.1, from coordinate 593,028 downwards.
ATTTTATTCATCCTTTGTACTGTTTGCATCTAGGGATTCTTTTTATTATTTCTGTCATATTTTGAAATTTAAATTATATATTTAGATAGTAATGAGTGGTGGGAAATTAGACACAAAATTGAGTTTTACAAGAAATGACTTTACTAAAAATATAATAATAATGCTTTAAAAATATCTTGTAATGAAATTGGCAATTCAGTTTAGGTTCAGATTTGTAGTTTTTATTTGACTACAGATTTCTAGTTCTATTATGTGTATTTAAAATTAGCAGTTGATATTATAATAGTGATTTGTACAAATGTAAAATGAATTTGTCGGAAGTTTATATATATATATATGATTTGTTTTATTGCTTTACAGATTTTAATATTGCAAATAAAAGACTAGTTCACCAATTTAGTAATCTTAAGCTTTAAGCTTTCTTTCCTACTCGATTCACTAGCTTTTTTTCCCCCCGTTTTGAAATTTTGTAGTTCCTTGTTGACCTTTCATTCTTAATCTGGGGAATGAAATACAAAATGTGTTTTTTTTTTAAACAGATTACTTAATTTAAAATATGGAATTAAACATTTATATTTTCTATTTTGATTGATTTTATATATATGTAGGCATGAAAGCCTCATAGTTTCTATGATATGCTTATTTGTTTAATTTGCTTTTACTATAATTTTACTTTAATTTTTGATACTTGTAAAAATGTGATTCTTAATTGAACTATAAATATTTTTTATTTATAGGGGACTCTGAAAAAGAATATTGGAAGAGCATTGCTATCAGTAAAGCTAACATGAGACATAAACATCCACAAAGTAAATATAATTTAAAAATTTATTTGTTATAACTTTATTTTGCTATAATTTTTTAAGTCTTGGAAACATTCTTGGTAATGTAAAATACAATTTTTAATTTTTACTGGTTTTAAACAAGTGAAAAATAAGTATGAAAAATATTTATTAATGCTAGATTAAAATTTCATGATTATTTCAATCTATAATTTTATTTTATAAATTACTCATTTTTAATTGTTGAATTACTAAAATATCTAATTAAAAATTTATAAAAGTTAAATTCTTGATTTTATATTATTTGATTGAGTTAAACGTGTAACATGATTAATTCCTTTTTATAAATAAAAATAACTATTTTGAAGATAATTTCATAAGATTCTGTTATGATTTGAATTTTAATGTTTTCTTTGCCTTAGTTAGTTTTCAATATTTTCTTTGCCTTAATCTAATAATGTACACACGTTAAAAAATAAATTCTATGCAGAAAATGTTCTGTATCAAATATTTTAAGTCAAAAGTTGGATATTCAAATGTTATATTTGGACATATGATTTTAAGGTTATAAAGATTTCGACTATATAAGTATCAGTTTCTAAATGTCTTATTGCCGTGTTTATTTGCATAATTTTAAGTGTTGCTAAAGTTGAGTTATATCTAATTATACAATTGATAAATTATGCACATCAATTGATTTTTTTTTTGAACTTCGAAGTTTTTTTTAATGGCTGTGAAGATTTAATTACATGATTTTAAAATGTACCAGTGACAAAATGAATTTTTATAAAAACCTTTTAATTTACAAATGATAAGTTGCTGTTTGAATTTTTTTTGGGGTGCACATACTAAGTAACTAGCTATGTATAATATGACATTGCTAAAAATTTATTTTAATGGAACTGATTTACATTTAGAATATCATATACTGTACTATAAATTGGGCTATATCAGCATCTGCTTTTAGTTTGTCTGCAATAACCCTAAACTGCTAGACTGTACATCTTGGATTGGAATTGAAACTTAAAGCCCGTTTGCTTTTATTTATTTATTATTATTATTTTTTTTTTTGCGTATTGTCATTAGGGTATTGGCAATGCAGCGCTTAAAAAGACATTTATTACTTCAATTTAAAAAGTGAGCGATATATTGACAAAAATCATAATCCCCTGGATGCCAAAAGCTTACAGTTTGTAGATATTAAAATACTTGAGGACTTGAATGAAGATATTTAAATGATGTTTGTTTGCCAGAGCTTAAGATTAAAGAAATATTTAGTTGTTCAATTTTTTTCAGCATGCAATTCTGTGATCTATATACTTAGAGCATTTTAATAAAATAAAGCTTTTAAAATTTGTCTTTTCAACATTGTTTCCATCTACAGACTAATTAATAGAAACAAGCTAAATACATACCAACATGTGGGTTTCAGTGACATTCTGTCGAGCTTTATTAGCATGCCAGTGAAATCAGTTGCTACCATTTGTTTAACTGTAAGCCTTTATTATGTTTGTAAGCATGGTTTACCAATTTTTCTTTCTACCAGATTTTCATCAAGATTTGTATGTATTAACAGCTCACTCCCCCCCCCCCCCCCATTTTGTAACATTTTTTTTCTCATCTATGATTTAGTAATGCCTCTAATTGAAGTATGAAGTAATTTGATTACAATGGAAATTTATAATTATAAATTTCTTCTGTACTACAACAAGCAACATAATTCTTGAAGCATATTATTTGTTATTAGACATATTGCAGTATTTCTTATATGAAGTTTCCCTCAATATTATCATTAATAGCAATTATCTTTGGGTATAATTTGAAGACATGTTATGCATTAAATTGCTAGCAAAGGCCAAAATTGCATTACAAAGCATGTTAAAGCATTTTTAAAGGCCTGGACATGTATTGCTATCTAGTGGTAACTGATCAAAATAAGATGTATATTGACCATTTTTAACTTGTAAGTCTTGGTAACCTCCCATAAGGGTAAATAAAGAGCAGCCATGCTTTTTTAAACAACCTTGGCAAATAAAGATGTAAAAAGTGTATTTTTTAAAGATTTCTTTAATCAGAGCATTAGTTGAAAGATTTTTCTGTTAACTGTCTTAGTATATTAAATATTTTTTTATTATAATTGTGCTTTTAACAAATTTTATTTTAGATCAACATAGACAAGGTAAAGGAAGATTTAAGAAACAGTGGGGTAAGAGACAAAAGGGAAACAGACGAGAAGGTACACATATTTTTTTTAAAACTTTTTTTTAAGGGAAATGCTATCTTATATGAACATTAAATAGCAGTTTGGGCATAAGCTCAATAAACTTTTTTTTATTGACATCTCTTTTTGTAATCAATAATTACAAAAAGAGATGCCAAGAGAGAATCTTGATAAGATAACTTATTTTATTGGGTAAAATATGGCAAACATTATACCCAGCATTTGTTATTACTTATTATTGATGTATTGTTATTACTGATAATTTGAATCTGATATTTGCAGTCTAGATTTGTTAATCTTACTATGTATCAATTATATAGATAAGTATTAAACATATCACTAACTGTTGAAGAGGTCATGTATCAAATTAAATTTTATTGAAATTTATAAATACCAAAAAATAATAAAAACCTTTTATGTTTTTTCTTTCTTTGTGACATTGAAGATTTGTCATTTGTTTGTAGCATAAAAGGGACCAACTAATTTATTTCAATGAAATATAACCTTTGTTTTGTGATCAAGCCTATAATACACATGTTTTACCCTCAGGTCCATTAAATTGAATGGCACTGTATTATAAAGTGTGCTAAAACAATTCCTGTGATAACTCCTCATTTTACTTTTTTATAGTACTGAAGTTTTAACACATGGATTTAAATAAAAGATGACATTTTTATAATGTTACAAATTTCCTATCCGTTGGGTTCGTTTACTTTGTATAGTGGGTGTGTATGGTGTGAGAAGATGATGCCACACACAATAATCGATCAGTCCTTTAGTAGACGATGCAACACAAATGAGGCTTATTTACAGAGCAATACACAGACGACAAATATTTACTGCACAGAGACAACAATTATGTACACATGACAACTATATACAGCCGAGACGAACACATGACAGCACGCAGCAGTACTCTACTGCAGATAGTAGCCCACAATAGCAACGGTAGTCCACAGGCAGAAATTCCGTAGTGAAATTTCACAACTTGCAAAGTGGCCAGACAGGATTCAGCAGGAGAGAGAATCTTTAAGGGATTCTGTCTACACTCATGTAGGTCTCTCCTAAATAGGCTGAAACTACTCCTCTGTCTCTTCTTGCTTTCGTTGCCGACTCAATACTTCATACAACGGGTCAACTCCTCAGTTCAGGACAGCTCCATTCACGGCGATGGCACACGACACAGACTTTGTCAGAATATGCCACACAGCTATCCAGCAGTCTTCAGTTCAGGACCTCTATTTAGGTCTACCCGGTCAATCACCGCTGTACTTCATTCAGCTTCCAAGACCTCTCAATTCAGGTTTTCTCGATTCAACTCTGACACGCTTCTTGTCTTCTCAATTCAACCAGACCAGACTGTGCTTCGTCTTGATTCCACTCATTCCACACAAAGAAGTTAGGAGCACCATCTGTGATCAGCTTGAACTTTGATTCTTGACTACTTTGTTTGATCTTTGGTGGATGGTGTCTGGGTCACATCTGAAGAGGTTCTGGTGGTACTAAGTTGAGAAGAGGCAAGAGCGTGTAGGGGAGGGTGGCTGGGAATCGCTGTGGTCCTATCCGGCATCTGGAGGGTTGGGCTATAATTGTAATAGATTCCAAGATGCGTTGGTGGAGGAAAATCTTTCAGCTTGCTATAGAATGGATGGGTGAAGTATGGGGTAGCCTTATTTGTATATTGACCAATGGGAGAAGCGAGATGGATAGTGGGAGCATGAAGATGGATTTAGTTGCTCAATTTTAATTTCTTGGAGGTTTGGAATGTAGTTATTGAGGTTAATTATGAGTTGAAGGTGGGTTTGAGTTGATTTTATTTAGATCAGAATTGATCTGGGTCTTGTATTTAAGGTGTATAGTTCAATTTCTTTGATGGCTGGGTTGCCAATTTTTTCTAGCTCTATGCCGAACTTGGTTGCGATTTTTTTTTTGATGAATTCTTTAATTGATGGGAGATTTGATGCATGCCTGATATCTTCATATTTCATGAACCATCTCGCTTTTGTGATTTGTCTTAGATCCATTAGATGAGCATTCTGGATGTATCTCGGCTCCTAATGGATGGATCGGGAAACTTGATGTTTCGGGTATTATCCATTTTAGCGCCAAGCTCTCTAGGATCACTGACGTCACACCTAGGCACTATTCAATACATATTACTGTTAATTTCATCCTTACGATGGCATTATTAGAACGGGAAAGCATAACTACATTTTCGTAACATTATGCATATTATACTCAAAATAAAAATACCTTAAATGTATGGGATACATATTATAAATTTTTTTTATTGACTTTGGTGCTCTGTACTTCACATATTAGAAATTATATATAGTTTAAAATGTTGTCCCTTTTTAAAATGTATTAATGGTTATATTTCTATAATATATACTTTTGAATTTTTCAATAATGCGAAAATGAATTAAGATACTATTATGAATCTAAATACTATATTCTTACATTAATATTTTCTTCAAGCTGTTAAATAAGGCAGTACAATTCAATTATAAAATCTTTTCTGTAATGTGAGAGCTATCAGATCTATAAGTTTGCCAGATTAACTAAGTGCCAATTTAATGGTGGTTCATTATTAATATATATTTTAATTGCAAAAACTTGTATTACACAAAAATGTAGTAAAATTATATTATGTATTATAAATATTGCAAAATCTGAGCTCCTGCTTATTGTTTACCTTCTACTATGGTCTCTAAGCTTGGCATACAGCCCCCCCCCCTTTTTTTTATTTTGTGCTCTTTACTTACTCTTGCTTAATATCATAGCTTCAATTGTAAAATCATTCTTAAGAGCATTCCTCATTTGACTATTCTGTAATATTTGGGCTTTAAATATTGTGATATTTATTGAAATTCTGTGACTTGTGGCACAGTTTATTGATGGATTCATTTGTGTAATGATTCTTCTTATAACATTGTGCAAAATTAATTCCTTTGATAACTCCTCATTTGACTATATTATGGCTTTGAGTTTTAACACATGGAAACATATTAGCCTTCTAATTTCAAAATAAATATTTTATCCTTAACTTCCGATTTCAAGCTTCTTGAAATTAGGAGTTTGAGATAATATCTTCTGTTATTTGCAGTCATAAATCTGTCATATAAAAATAGACACATGTATTTTAATTTTCAAGCTGTCCAGTTAAAGAATTGCAAGAGTTCAAAGTCAAGAATCGATTCTGTCGAAGATTGTTATTTTGCATACATGTATATAATCTAGTACTTACTACAGTTTTTTGCACAGTTGCTGACAAATCAATTTATATAGTTGTTTTTGTTGTATAGCCGTGCTAAATTAAATTCCTGTGATAACTCCTCATGTGGCTTTCATATAGCTCTTGAGTTTTAACTCATGGAAACATGGTAAAATGTGAAA